>JAAAXO010000253.1:0-143526 GCA_011799875.1 Thinopyrum elongatum | reverse complement strand
CCCCCCCCTCCTTACAGCAGAGGTGGTGATCGGCAACCTTGTAGTCAAAACTCTCAGAGCTTGGACAGAGCGATTGCCAGGTGGTGTCAAACGCACTGTAGGATGATGTGAGCTGGGAAGGCTTATTGAATGTATGGTAGCAAAAAGGGGTCAGCAATATCAATTCAGAAGATGCAATGTTGAATAAACTCTAACGACGGTACTTTGTGGTCCTAGGCATAGACCGTGCTAGAGACAGCGAGCCTAGAACACTAACAAAAAATCAGGCGCTGCCGTAAAAAGGGAGGAGCACACTCTGAATTTTTATTTTTTTTTGACCCTTTTTTTTCCTCTTTTTTTTTGTTTGTTTTGCTCCGCAACAATTTTTGCTGACCCTTGAAGATGCCAGGGCTGGTGGGCGTCATTTCCATTCCATCAAACGAGAAGGATGCAATTATTTGCATGGACAAGATATACCGAGATGCAGTCACGGCAGAGGCCACTGAAGCTGCAATCCCCGCCAAGGAAAGTAATGGAAAGAAGGAGGCTAACAGGAACACCGGCAAGGAATCCGAGAAGCATACCTCTTCGGGGTATGCTACGCCTGTTGATGACTCACTGGAGAGTTCCAATAGCAAGAGATCCAAGGCCTCTGCACCCGCTGTGAAACAGGTCCCGGCAGGGCTGGCTGGCACCGGTGGTACTTTCACCATCAGTGCCACCCTCGATGACAAATAGGAAAGCGCGCTCGTTGCCTTCCTGCAGGCGAATGTCGATGTGTTTGCCTGGCAACCATCTGACATCCCCGGTGTTCCCAGGAAGGTAATCGAGCACCACCTTCCTGTCTGCCCACATGCCCAACCCGTCAAGCAGAAGGTCCGAAAGCAAGCTTTGGAGTAGCAGCAGTTTATTGCCGAGGCGATCAAGAAACTTGAGGCAACTAGTCTGATTAGAGGAGTGTTACATCCAACGTGGCTAGCAAATCCAGTGGCGGTACGCAAGGCCAATGGGAAGTGGAGGCTGTGCATAGATTTTACGGATTTGAACAAGGCATGTCCAAAGGACCCATTCCCCTTGCTGCGCATCGAACAGATTGTGGATTCCACCTCCGAGTGCGACCTGCTTTCCTTCCTGGATGCCTACTCTAGATATCATCAGATCTTCATGTCCAAGGAAGATGAAGAGAAGACCGTGTTCATCACCCCATGTGGCACATACTGCTTCGTGCAGATGCCTTTCGGGTTGAAGAGCGCCGGGTCTATTTTTGCAAGAGCAGTCTAGATTGGTTTTGAGTCACAGTTGCATAGGAACTGATGAGGACATCAATACCATTGTTACACCCACAACCCCTGCTTCTATACATACTGGACCAATTACTAGAGCTCGCGCACGCCAATTAAAATATCAGGTACTTTCGTTTCTTGGTAATGATTCTAAAGTTCATGAGAATATGATGCTGCCTAAATTGGATACATTTGTTTTGCTTACAAATGAAGGGCCTAGCTTGGACAAGAAAGAGGAACCTTGGAGCAAGTTCAAGCATGGAGATGATGGCATGCACAAGGGGAACAAGAACGGAGTTACAAGTGATGATTTCAGGACTTTGAAGCCACCATAAGGAGTGCAGGAAGCCTTGGACGAAATATACAAGATGTCACTTCATAAATTTCGTCCAGAGGCTATTATAGGTGCTGCGTCACCTTATTATTGGGCCAGGCCCATGTAATTTCGAAATACTTGAGTATAGGCTGTTTTTAGAGTCCGTATGTGTGGGGAAACAAGAGATAGGGTTGGTTTCGGACCCCTCCTTCAAGGGCCACGAAATCCCCTCCTCTTCCTCCATATATACAGCCCTTAGGGCACCGTTTAGACCTTGGGTTTTGTTTAGATTAAAAGTTCGCCATAGCTGCAACTTCGCGTACTTCGTTTGTGTTCAACGACCAGACCAAGACGTCACAGAACCCCACCTTGATCAATAAAGCTTTCATCTTATATTCGCAATATCCAGATTGCAAATCTTAGTTTCTTGCTTGTTCTTCGTTTGCTTGCAGGAGATAGACCCTCGTGGTCAGGTTGATTGTGCTCCGGCGTGGTCAATAACCTCTCGGAGTTGGTTTAGCGATTGCTAAGGCGCGACGTCCTCGCACGTTCATAGTCGGATCGTCAAAGTCTACTCCACCAAAAACGATAGCTATCATCTCATCGAAAGATCGGGACACCCTCGCCTCTATCAAGCGCCGTGATTTTTGTTAGTGTTCTAGGCTCGCGTCTCTAGCACGGTCTAGCCTAGGACCAGCACAGTACCGTCGTTGAGAGTTTATTCAACATTGCATCTCTGAATTGATTATTGCTGACCCTTTTTGCTACCATATCATAAGCCTTCCCAGCTCCACATACATCTACATCGTGCGTTTGACACCACCTGGCAATCGCTCTGTCCAAGCTCTGAGAGTTTTGACTACAAAGGTTGCCGATCACCACCTGCTGCTCGGTAAGAACTGGTAAGAATTTGAGATTTGCTTGACGGATTTGTGACACCACACCACACCACCACCACTTTCTAGTAGTCTGTAGGATCATATTCTTGTGTGTTTCTATTGCTGCTAACCATGGCAGGATCACAAGCCGACGAGATTGACTGGGAGAACATGACGAACAAGGAGTTGCATGATAAATTTCAGCAAATGATGAGTGGCCAGGTGGGAGATGTGCTAAACAGATTTGAAGAGGCCATGGAGAAGATAGATGGCATGGAGAAGTCGTTCGAGACAAAGCTGGATAACAAGTTTAATGAATTGCTCACGCGTCTTCCCCAACCACTACCGGCTGCACCTGTCGCACCTCTGCAACGACAACAACAACGCCCCCTTCCAAATCAGTTCGGACGAGCGAAGCGTGTTCCTCTTGAGGATGGCCAAACTTCTGGTGCTGCTGTACCTACTGTTGATGCTTCTTTGGCTCCTGCTCCTGCTGCTGGTGCCGAGGAGGAGGATGATTACGCGGGCGATTATGAGGATGAGGTTGATCAAAATCATAACTACGTGCAACCACCAGCACTAGGTCGTCCACATGCAAATAATCGCAATGGTAGGCCTGCACCACCACTTCAGGTACGAGATCATGACCATCTTCCTAAATTAAAATTGAATATTCCACCATTCGAGGGTAGATATGTTCCTGATATATATCTTACTTGGGAGTTAGAAACTGAACAACGTTTTACATGTTTACAATATCCCGAGGAACGACGTGTTGCTGCTGCTGTTTGTGCTTTCACTAGTTTTGCATGTGTATGGTGGTCTGAACATTGTAGATTATATCCTATTCCAGCTACGTGGGCTGCTTTGAAAACTGCTATGCGTACTCGTTGGGTTCCACCATATTACCAACGTGAATTACTTCAAAAATTGCAGCGCTTAAGACAAGGAAAAAATTCTGTAGAAGAATATTATCAGGAATTACAAACTGGCATGATTAGATGTGGTATTGTTGAGGAGAATGAAGCTATGCTTGCACGTTTCATGGGTGGATTAAATAGAGAGATTCAGACCATTCTAGAGTATAAGGAGTATAATAATATCACTCGTTTATTCCATCTTGCTTGTAAAGCTGAACGTGAAGTGCAGGATCGACAGGCATTGGCGCGAACTAATTTTTCTGCAGATCGATCTTCATCATGGACACCGCGTGCCTCCTCTACTCCCACACGTCCTACTGCGGCACCACTGACTTCAGCCGCCAATTCCAACCGAGATACAAGAAAACAGGCACCACCACCACCATCTGCCAAGAGTACACCTTCTGGGCCTGCCCAGAGCTCTTCTTCATCTATGGCATCAACAGGGCACACACATGATATTATTTGTCGTCGTTGTAAGGGAAGAGGTCATTATGCAAGAGAATGCCAATCTCCGCGTGTTATGATTGCTACTGAGGATGGTGGGTATGAGTCCGCTAGTGATTATGATGAGGAGACTTTGGCTCTTATTACAAGTGAAGAACACGGTGGAGATGATTCTGATGTTCATGAGAATATGATGCTGCCTAAATTGGATACATTTGTTTTGCTTACAAATGAAGGGCCTAGCTTGGACAAGAAAGAGGAACCTTGGAGCAAGTTCAAGCATGGAGATGATGGCATGCGCAAGGGGAACAAGAACGGAGTTACAAGTGATGATTTCAGGACTTTGAAGCCACCATAAGGAGTGCAGGAAGCCTTGGACGAAATATACAAGATGCCACTTCATAAATTTCGTCCAGAGGCTATTATAGGTGCTGCGTCACCTTATTATTGGGCCAGGCCCATGTAATTTCGAAATACTTGAGTATAGACTATTTTTAGAGTCCGTATGTGTGGGGAAACAAGAGATAGGGTTGGTTTCGGACCCCTCCTTCAAGGGCCACGAAATCCCCCCCTCTTCCTCCATATATACAGCCCTTAGGGCACCGTTTAGACTTTGGGTTTTGTTTAGATTAAAAGTTCGCCATAGCTGCAACTTCGCGTACTTCGTTTGTGTTCAACAACCAGACCAAGACGTCACAGAACCCCACCTCGATCAATAAAGCTTTCATCTTATATTCGCAATATCCAGATTGCAAATCTTAGTTTCTTGCTTGTTCTTCGTTTGCTTGCAGGAGATAGACCCTCGGGGTCAGGTTGATTGTGCTCCGGCGTGGTCAATAACCTCTCGGAGTTGGTTTAGCGATTGCTAAGGCGCGACGTCCTCGCACGTTCGTAGTCGGATCGTCAAAGTCTACTCCACCAAAAACGATAGGCATCATCTCATCGAAAGATTGGGACACCCTCGCCTCTATCAAGCGGTGTCTTGCTTCTTGGCTTGACTTGGTCTTCTCAACTTGCCCTTTGATTTGTCAAAGAGCTTATCTCTTTACCTTGGCCTTGTCTTGGACGTTGCAATCTCGATATTGGGCCTGTGCATGGTCTGGGCAACAGACCCAGGGTTTGTTGCACCGACACTATGGGGGTCTCCTCATGAGAATTAGTGGAAACATTACATGGAGAATATTGACAACATTCAAAACAAAAGCATATTTGGAACAATGTGATCATGGCATGGCATAGTAGAAGAATTGCGGAAATTATGTAAAGGAAGCATGGCAACATCATCGCATGAAAAACAAAAGCCAATGACCATCATCTTGTCATCTATGCCATAAGTGCAAATGGGACTTATTTTAATGGGGCATGCATAGTTACTAAGTTGAGATTGAAATGATGCAATATGGGAGATCTCACTCATAGCATATGACAAGTTTAAAGAATTATCAAACATGATGTGACCAATAGAATTTTCACATGATATCCTATGGAGCATAGCATCACAAGTAGGCAATTCAACATGCTCATCATCATATTCATCATAAATGGGTGGCATATCGAAACAAGACATAGTATGTGATGAATCCATAGGGTGATCAACATCATGGGAGCAATCGATGTCAAGATAGTCCACTAGTGGGACAAGAGAAGTACCATGACCCATGTTACCTTTGGAGCGTCGCTCATGTGTTGTAGGTGAGGTTGCAACTTGATGGTACCATGTGGGGGGTGCATCTTCTTCCACCATGGCCATCGGTTTGCCCATTGGAGGGATGGACTCATCGAGGATTGGCGCGTCGTCATGTATGATACCTAGCACCAAAGAAAACACACTCGGAGTAGAGGTAAAGTCGTTAGAAATCATGGTGGCCTCACATGCCTTCTCAACTACCTCACTCACTAAGTGTTGTGGCTCACTCAATCCCGGTAAGATGCTCTCACTCGTATGGTTGCTTGACGAGGACATCAATACCATTGTTACACCCACAGCCCCTGCTTCTATACATACTGGACCAATTACTAGAGCTCGCGCACGCCAATTAAATTATCAGGTACTTTCGTTTCTTGGTAATGATTCTAAAGTTCATGAGAATATGATGCTGCCTAAATTGGATACATTTGTTTTGCTTACAAATGAAGGCCCTAGCTTGGACAAGAAAGAGGAACCTTGGAGCAAGTTCAAGCATGGAGATGATGGCATGCACAAGGGGAACAAGAACGGAGTTACAAGTGATGATTTCAGGACTTTGAAGCCACCATAATGAGTGCAGGAAGCCTTGGACGAAATATACAAGATGTCACTTCATAAATTTCGTCCAGAGGCTATTATAGGTGCTGCGTCACCTTATTATTGGGCCAGGCCCATGTAATTTCGAAATACTTGAGTATAAGCTGTTTTTAGAGTCCGTATGTGTGGGGAAACAAGAGATAGGGTTGGTTTCGGACCCCTCCTTCAAGGGCCACGAAATCCCCTCCTCTTCCTCCATATATACAGCCCTTAGGGCACCGTTTAGACTTTGGGTTTTGTTTAGATTAAAAGTTCACCATAGCTGCAACTTCGCGTACTTCGTTTGTGTTCAACGACCAGACCAAGACGTCACAGAACCCCACCTCGATCAATAAAGCTTTCATCTTATATTCGCAATATCTAGATTGCAAATCTTAGTTTCTTGCTTGTTCTTCGTTTGCTTGCAGGAAATAGACCCTCGGGGTCAGGTTGATTGTGCTCCGGCGTGGTCAATAACCTCTCGGAGTTGGTTTAGCGATTGCTAAGGCGCGACGTCCTCGCACGTTCGTAGTCGGATCGTCAAAGTCTACTCCACCAAAAACGATAGATATCATCTCATCGAAAGATCGGGACACCCTCGCCTCTATCAAGTGGGTGGGGTTCTGTGACGTCTTGGTCTGGTCGTTGAACACAAACGAAGTACGCGAAGTTGCAGCTTTGGCGAACTTTTAATCTAAACAAAACCCAAAGTCTAAACGGTGCCCTAAGGGCTGTATATATGGAGGAAGAGGAGGGGATTTCGTGGCCCTTGAAGGAGGGGTCCGAAACCAACCCTATCTCTTGTTTCCCCACACATACGGACTCTAAAAACAGCCTATACTCAAGTATTTCGAAATTACATGGGCCTGGCCCAATAATAAGGTGACGCAGCACCTATAATAGCCTCTGGACGAAATTTATGAAGTGACATCTTGTATATTTCGTCCAAGGCTTCCTGCACTCATTATGGTGGCTTCAAAGTCCTGAAATCATCACTTGTAACTCCGTTCTTGTTCCCCTTGTGCATGCCATCATCTCCATGCTTGAACTTGCTCCAAGGTTCCTCTTTCTTGTCCAAGCTAGGCCCTTCATTTGTAAGCAAAACAAATGTATCCAATTTAGGCAGCATCATATTCTCATGAACTTTAGAATCATTACCAAGAAACGAAAGTACCTGATATTTTAATTGACGTGCGCGAGCTCTAGTAATTGGTCCAGTATGTATAGAAGCAGGGGCTGTGGGTGTAACAATGGTATTGATGTCCTCATCACCTTCCCAGCTCCACATACATCTACATCGTGCGTTTGACACCACCTGGCAATCGCTCTATCCAAGCTCTGAGAGTTTTGACTACAAAGGTTGCCGATCACCACCTGCTGCTGGGTAAGAACTGGTAAGAATTTGAGATTTGCTTGACGGATTTGTGACACCACACCACACCACCACCACTTTCTAGTAGTCTGTAGGATCATATTCTTGTGTGTTTCTATTGCTGCTAACCATGGCAGGATCACAAGCCGACGAGATTGACTGGGAGAACATGACGAACAAGGAGTTGCATGATAAATTTCAGCAAATGATGAGTGGCCAGGTGGGAGATGTGCTAAACAGATTTGAAGAGGCCATGGAGAAGATAGATGGCATGGAGAAGTCGTTCGAGACAAAGCTGGATAACAAGTTTAATGAATTGCTCACGCGTCTTCCCCAACCACCACCGGCTGCACCTGTCGTACCTCTGCAACGACAACAACAACGCCCCCTTCCAAATCAGTTCGGACGAGCGAAGCGTGTTCCTCTTGAGGATGGCCAAACTTCTGGTGCTGCTGTACCTACTGTTGATGCTTCTTTGGCTTCTGCTCCTGCTGCTGCTGGTGCCGAGGAGGAGGATGATTACGCGGGCGATTATGAGGATGAGGTTGATCAAAATCATAACTACGTGCAACCACCAGCACCAGGTCGTCCACATGCAAATAATCGCAATGGTAGGTCTGCACCACCACTTCAGGTACGAGATCATGACCATCTTCCTAAATTAAAATTGAATATTCCACCATTCGAGGGTAGATATGTTCCTGATATATATCTTACTTGGGAGTTAGAAACTGAACAACGTTTTACATGTTTACAATATCCCGAGGAACGACGTGTTGTTGCTGCTGTTTGTGCTTTCACTAGTTTTGCATGTGTATGGTGGTCTGAACATTGTAGATTATATCCTATTCCAGCTACGTGGGCTGCTTTGAAAACTGCTATGCGTACTCGTTGGGTTCCACCATATTATCAACGTGAATTACTTCAAAAATTCCAGCGCTTAAGACAAGGAAAAAATTCTGTAGAAGAATATTATCAGGAATTACAAACTGGCATGATTAGATGTGGTATTGTTGAGGAGAATGAAGCTATGCTTGCACGTTTCATGGGTGGATTAAATAGAGAGATTCAGACCATTCTAGAGTATAAGGAGTATTGATGAGGACATCAATACCATTGTTACACCCACAACCCCTGCTTCTATACATACTGGACCAATTACTAGAGCTCGCGCACGCCAATTAAAATATCAGGTACTTTCGTTTCTTGGTAATGATTCTAAAGTTCATGAGAATATGATGCTGCCTAAATTGGATACATTTGTTTTGCTTACAAATGAAGGGCCTAGCTTGGACAAGAAAGAGGAACCTTGGAGCAAGTTCAAGCATGGAGATGATGGCATGCACAAGGGGAACAAGAACGGAGTTACAAGTGATGATTTCAGGACTTTGAAGCCACCATAATGAGTGCAGGAAGCCTTGGACGAAATATACAAGATGTCACTTCATAAATTTCGTCCAGAGGCTATTATAGGTGCTGCGTCACCTTATTATTGGGCCAGGCCCATGTAATTTCGAAATACTTGAGTATAGGCTGTTTTTAGAGTCCGTATGTGTGGGGAAACAAGAGATAGGGTTGCTTTCGGACCCCTCCTTCAAGGGCCACGAAATCCCCTCCTCTTCCTCCATATATACAGCCCTTAGGGCACCGTTTAGACTTTGGGTTTTGTTTAGATTAAAAGTTCGCCATAGCTGCAACTTCGCGTACTTCGTTTGTGTTCAACGACCAGACCAAGACGTCACAGAACCCCACCTTGATCAATAAAGCTTTCATCTTATATTCGCAATATCCAGATTGCAAATCTTAGTTTCTTGCTTGTTCTTCGTTTGCTTGCAGGAGATAGACCCTCGTGGTCAGGTTGATTGTGCTCCGGCGTGGTCAATAACCTCTCGGAGTTGGTTTAGCGATTGCTAAGGCGCGACGTCCTCGCACGTTCGTAGTCGGATCGTCAAAGTCTACTCCACCAAAAACGATAGCTATCATCTCATCGAAAGATCGGGACACCCTCGCCTCTATCATAACACGTACTGTTCGTGTGCATTTTAGTATCTCTACATATGCTGATTATGTTGATTGTGATGTGGTACCCATGCAAGCATGTTCATTATTACTTGGTAGACCATGGCAATTTGATAAAAATTCTGTACACCATGGTAGAAACAATCAGTATACTCTTGTTCATAAGGATAAACATATTACTTTGCTTCCTATGACTCCTGATTCTATTTTGAAAGATGATATTAATAGAGCTAGTAAAGCAAAGCAGGAGAAAAATAAGAGTGAAAATCAGATTGTGGCAAAAGAATTTGAGCAACAAATGAAGCCTAATAATAAACCATCTAGTGTTGCTTCTGAAATTAAATTGAAAAGTGCATGCTTACTTGCCACCAAATCTGATATTGATGAGCTAGATTTCAGCAATTCTGTTTGCTATGCTTTTGTGTGCAAAGTGGCGTTATTTTCATTCGAGGACGTGCCTTCCTCTTTGCCTCCTGCGGTCACTAACATTTTGCAGGAGTTCGCTGACGTCTTTCCACAAGACGTGCCACCGGGATTACCACCTATTCGCGGGATTGAGCATCAGATTGACTTAATTCCCGGTGCTTCGTTGCCAAACCGTGCGCCATACCGTACCAATCCAGAGGAGACGAAGGAGATTATGCGTCAAGTACAGGAGCTGCTCGACAAAGGTTATATACGCGAATCTCTTAGGCCTTGTGCTGTTCCTATTATACTAGTGCCAAAAAAGGATGGTACGTCGCGTATGTGTGTTGATTGTAGAGGCATTAATAATATTACTATTCGTTATCGTCATCCTATTCCTAGGCTAGATGATATGCTTGATGAATTGAGTGGCTCTACAATATTCTCCAAAATTGATTTGCGTAGTGGATACCATCAAATTCGTATGAAATTGGGAGATGAATGGAAAACAGCATTTAAAACTAAGTTCGGTTTATATGAGTGGTTAGTCATGCCTTTTGGGTTAACTAATGCACCTAGTACTTTCATGAGATTAATGAACGAAGTTTTACGTGCTTTCATTGGACGATTTGTGGTAGTCTATTTTGATGATATACTGATTTATAGCAGATCTTTGGAGGAACATTTGGAACATTTACGTGCTGTTTTTATTGCTTTACGTGATGCACGTTTGTTTGGTAACCTTGGGAAGTGCACCTTTTGCACCGACCGAGTATCTTTTCTTGGCTATGTTGTTACTCCACAGGGAATTGAAGTTGATAAAGCCAAGATTGAAGCTATTGAGAGTTGGCCACAGCCCAAAACGGTCACTCAAGTGAGGAGTTTTCTTGGACTCGCTGGTTTCTATAGGCGTTTTGTGAGAGATTTCATGATAGAGGCGAGGGTGTCCCGATCTTTCGATGAGATGATAGCTATCGTTTTTGGTGGAGTAGACTTTGACGATCCGACTACGAACGTGCGAGGACGTCGCGCCTTAGCAATCGCTAAACCAACTCCGAGAGGTTATTGACCACGCCGGAGCACAATCAACCTGACCACGAGGGTCTATCTCCTGCAAGCAAACGAAGAACAAGCAAGAAACTAAGATTTGCAATCTGGATATTGCGAATATAAGATGAAAGCTTTATTGATCAAGGTGGGGTTCTGTGACGTCTTGGTCTGGTCGTTGAACACAAACGAAGTACGCGAAGTTGCAGCTATGGCGAGCTTTTAATCTAAACAAAACCCAAAGTCTAAACGGTGCCCTAAGGGCTGTATACATGGAGGAAGAGGAGGGGATTTCGTGGCCCTTGAAGGAGGGGTCCGAAAACAACCCTATCTCTTGTTTCCCCACACATACGGACTCTAAAAACAGCCTATACTCAAGTATTTCGAAATTACATGGGCCTGGCCCAATAATAAGGTGACGCAGCACCTATAATAGCCTCTGGACGAAATTTATGAAGTGACATCTTGTATATTTCGTCCAAGGCTTCCTGCACTCATTATGGTGGCTTCAAAGTCCTGAAATCATCACTTGTAACTCCGTTCTTGTTCCCCTTGTGCATGCCATCATCTCCATGCTTGAACTTGCTCCAAGGTTCCTCTTTCTTGTCCAAGCTAGGCCCTTCATTTGTAAGCAAAACAAATGTATCCAATTTAGGCAGCATCATATTCTCATGAACTTTAGAATCATTACCAAGAAACGAAAGTACCTGATATTTTAATTGACGTGCGCGAGCTCTAGTAATTGGTCCAGTATGTATAGAAGCAGGGGCTGTGGGTGTAACAATGGTATTGATGTCCTCATCAGTACCCATGCAAGCATGTTCCTTATTACTTGGTAGACCATGGCAATTTGATAAAAGTTCTGTACACCATGGTAGAAACAATCAGTATACTCTTGTTCATAAGGATAAACATATTACTTTGCTTCCTATGTCTCCTGATTCTATTTTGAAAGATGATATTAATAGAGCTAGTAAGGCAAAACAGGAGCAAAATAAGAGTGAAAATCAGATTGTGGCAAAAGAATTTGAGCAACAAATGAATCCTAATAATAAACCATCTACTGTTGCTTCTGAAATTAAATTGAAAAGTGCATGTTTACTTGCCACCAAATCTGATATTGATGATCTAGATTTCAGCAAATCTGTTTGCTATGCTTTTGTGTGCAAAGAGGCATTATTTTCATTCGAGGACATGCCTTCCTCTTTGCCTCCTGCTGTTACTAACATTTTGCAGGAGTTCGCCGATGTCTTTCCACAAGATGTGCCTCCGGGATTACCACCTATTCGAGGGATTGAGCATCAGATTGACTTAATTCCCGGTGCATCGCTACCCAACCGTGCACCATACCGTACTAATCCAGAGGAGACGAAGGAGATTATGCGTCAAGTCCAAGAGTTGCTCGACAAAGGTTATATACGCGAATCCCTTAGTCCTTGTGCTGTTCCTATTATTCTAGTGCCGAAAAAGGATGGTACATCGCGTATGTGTGTTGATTGTAGAGGCATTAATAATATTACTATTCGTTATCGTCATCCTATTCCTAGACTAGATGATATGCTTGATGAATTGAGTGGCTCTACAATATTCTCCAAAGTTGATTTGCGTAGTGGATACCATCAAATTCATATGAAATTGGGGGATGAATGGAAAACAGCATTTAAAACAAAGTTTGGATTATATGAGTGGTTAGTCATGCCTTTTGGGTTAACTAATGCACCTAGTACTTTCATGAGATTAATGAACGAAGTTTTACGTGCTTTCATTGGACGATTTGTGGTAGTCTATTTTGATGATATACTGATTTATAGCAGATCTTTGGAGGAACATTTGGAACATTTACGTGCTGTTTTTATTGCTTTACGTGATGCACGTTTGTTTGGTAACCTTGGGAAGTGCACCTTTTGCACCGACCGAGTATCTTTGCTTGGCTATGTTGTTACTCCACAGGGAATTGAAGTTGATAAAGCCAAGATTGAAGCTATTGAGAGTTGGCCACAGCCCAAAACGGTCACTCAAGTGAGGAGTTTTCTTGGACTCGCTGGTTTCTATAGGCGTTTTGTGAGAGATTTCAGCACCATTGCTGCACCTCTCAATGAGCTTACAAAGAAGGATGTGCCTTTTGTTTGGGGTACCTCACAGGAAGAAGCCTTCACGGTATTGAAAGATAAGTTGACACATGCTCCTTTACTCCAACTTCCTGATTTTAATAAGACTTTTGAGCTTGAATGTGATGCTAGTGGAATTGGATTAGGAGGTGTTTTATTACAAGATGGCAAACCTGTTGCATACTTTTCTGAAAAATTGAGTGGGCCTAGTCTGAACTATTCTACTTATGATAAAGAATTATATGCTCTTGTTCGGACCTTAGAAACATGGCAACATTATTTATGGCCCAAAGAATTTGTTATACATTCTGATCATGAATCTTTGAAACACATTAAAAGTCAAGCAAAACTGAACCGTAGACATGCTAAATGGGTTGAATTTATTAAGACTTTCCCTTATGTCATTAAACACAAGAAGGGTAAAGAAAATGTTATTTCTGATGCATTGTCTCGTCGTTATACTATGCTTTCACAACTTGACTTTAAAATATTTGGTTTGGAGACCATCAAAGATCAATATGTGCATGATGCTGAATTTAAAGATGTATTGCAGAATTGTAAGGAAGGGAGAACATGGAACAAGTTCGTCGTTAACGATGGATTTGTGTTTCGTGCTAACAAGCTATGCATTCCAGCTAGCTCCGTTCGTCTTTTGTTGTTGCAGGAGGCGCATGGAGGAGGATTAATGGGACACTTTGGCGTGAAGAAGACGGAGGATATACTTGCTACACATTTCTTTTGGCCAAAGATGAGACGGGATGTTGAGCGTTTTGTTGCTCGCTGCACTACATGTCAAAAAGCTAAGTCACGACTCAATCCTCATGGTTTATATATGCCTTTGCCTGTACCTAGTGTTCCTTGGGAGGATATATCTATGGACTTTGTTTTAGGTTTACCTCGAACAAAGAAGGGGAGCGATAGCATATTTGTTGTCGTGGATAGGTTCTCGAAAATGGCACACTTTATACCATGTCATAAAAGCAATGATGCTGTTAATGTTGCTGATTTGTTCTTTCGTGAAATTATACGCTTGCATGGTGTGCCAAATACTATTGTTTCAGATCGTGATACTAAATTTCTTAGCCACTTTTGGAGATGTTTATGGGCTAAGTTGGGGACTAAACTGCTTTTTAGTACTACATGTCACCCCCAAACTGATGGACAAACTGAAGTAGTCAATAGAACATTGTCTACTATGCTTAGGGCTGTTTTGAAGAATAACAAGAAAATGTGGGAAGAATGCTTGCCTCATATTGAATTTGTTTATAATCGTTCATTGCATTCTACTACTAAGATGTGTCCTTTTGAAATTCTGTATGGTTTCCTTCCTCGTGCACCAATTGATTTGTTGCCTCTTCCATCTTCGGAGAAGGTTAATTTTGATGCTAAACAACGTGCTGAATTGATCTTAAAAATGCATGAGTTAACTAAGGAGAACATTGAGCGTATGAATGCTAAATATAAACTTGCTGGAGATAAGGGTAGAAAACATGTTGTTTTTGCACCTGGAGATCTTGTTTGGTTACATTTGCGTAAGGATAGATTTCCTGATTTGCGCAAATCAAAGCTAATGCCACGTGCTGATGGTCCTTTTAAGGTGTTAGAGAAAATAAATGATAATGCATATAAACTTGAGCTGCCTGCAGATTTTGGGGTTAGTCCCACTTTTAACATTGCAGATCTGAAGCCTTATTTGGGTGAGGAAGATGAGCTTCCGTCGAGGATGACTTCATTTCAAGAAGGGGAGGATGATGAGGACATCAATACCATTGTTACACCCACAACCCCTGCTTCTATACATACTGGACCAATTACTAGAGCTCGCGCACGCCAATTAAAATATCAGGTACTTTCGTTTCTTGGTAATGATTCTAAAGTTCGTGAGAATATGATGCTGCCTAAATTGGATACATTTGTTTTGCTTACAAATGAAGGGCCTAGCTTGGACAAGAAAGAGGAACCTTGGAGCAAGTTCAAGCATGGAGATGATGGCATGCACAAGGGGAACAAGAACGGAGTTACAAGTGATGATTTCAGGACTTTGAAGCCACCATAATGAGTGCAGGAAGCCTTGGACGAAATATACAAGATGTCACTTCATAAATTTCGTCCAGAGGCTATTATAGGTGCTGCGTCACCTTATTATTGGGCCAGCCCCATGTAATTTCGAAATACTTGAGTATAGGCTGTTTTTAGAGTCCGTATGTGTGGGGAAACAAGAGATAGGGTTGGTTTCGGACCCCTCCTTCAAGGGCCACGAAATCCCCTCCTCTTCCTCCATATATACAGCCCTTAGGGCACCGTTTAGACTTTGGGTTTTGTTTAGATTAAAAGTTCGCCATAGCTGCAACTTCGCGTACTTCGTTTGTGTTCAACGACCAGACCAAGACGTCACAGAACCCCACCTCGATCAATAAAGCTATCATCTTATATTCGCAATATCCAGATTGCAAATCTTAGTTTCTTGCTTGTTCTTCGTTTGCTTGCAGGAGATAGACCCTCGGGGTCAGGTTGATTGTGCTCCGGCGTGGTCAATAACCTCTCGGAGTTGGTTTAGCGATTGCTAAGGCGCGACGTCCTCGCACGTTCGTAGTCGGATCGTCAAAGTCTACTCCACCAAAAACGATAGATATCATCTCATCGAAAGATCGGGACACCCTCGCCTCTATCAAGTGCTCATCAATACCATTGTTACACCCACAGCCCCTGCTTCTATACATACTGGACCAATTACTAGAGCTCGCGCACGTCAATTAAAATATCAGGTACTTTCGTTTCTTGGTAATGATTCTAAAGTTCATGAGAATATGATGCTGCCTAAATTGGATACATTTGTTTTGCTTACAAATAAAGGGCCTAGCTTGGACAAGAAAGAGGAACCTTGGAGCAAGTTCAAGCATGGAGATGATGGCATGCACAAGGGGAACAAGAACGGAGTTACAAGTGATGATTTCAGGACTTTGAATCCACCATAATGAGTGCAGGAAGCCTTGGACGAAATATACAAGATGTCACTTCATAAATTTCGTCCAGAGGCTATTATAGGTGCTGCGTCACCTTATTATTGGGCCAGGCCCATGTAATTTCGAAATACTTGAGTATAGGCTGTTTTTAGAGTCCGTATGTGTGGGGAAACAAGAGATAGGGTTGGTTTCGGACCCCTCCTTCAAGGGCCACGAAATCCCCTCCTCTTCCTCCAAATATACAGCCCTTAGGGCACCGTTTAGACTTTGTGATGAGGACATCAATACCATTGTTACACCCACAGCCCCTGCTTCTATACATACTGGACCAATTACTAGAGCTCGCGCACGTCAATTAAAATATCAGGTACTTTCGTTTCTTGGTAATGATTCTAAAGTTCATGAGAATATGATGCTGCCTAAATTGGATACATTTGTTTTGCTTACAAATGAAGGGCCTAGCTTGGACAAGAAAGAGGAACCTTGGAGCAAGTTCAAGCATGGAGATGATGGCATGCACAAGGGGAACAAGAACGGAGTTACAAGTGATGATTTCAGGACTTTGAATCCACCATAATGAGTGCAGGAAGCCTTGGACGAAATATACAAGATGTCACTTCATAAATTTCGTCCAGAGGCTATTATAGGTGCTGCGTCACCTTATTATTGGGCCAGGCCCATGTAATTTCGAAATACTTGAGTATAGGCTGTTTTTAGAGTTCGTATGTGTGGGGAAACAAGAGATAGGGTTGGTTTCGGACCCCTCCTTCAAGGGCCACGAAATCCCCTCCTCTTCCTCCATATATACAGCCCTTAGGGCACCGTTTAGACTTTGGGTTTTGTTTAGATTAAAAGTTCGCCATAGCTGCAACTTCGCGTACTTCGTTTGTGTTCAACGACCAGACCAAGACGTCACAGAACCCCACCTCGATCAATAAAGCTTTCATCTTATATTCGCAATATCCATATTGCAAATCTTAGTTTCTTGCTTGTTCTTCGTTTGCTTGCAGGAGATAGACCCTCGGGGTCAGGTTGATTGTGCTCCGGCGTGGTCAATAACCTCTCGGAGTTGGTTTAGCGATTGCTAAGGCGCGACGTCCTCGCACGTTCGTAGTCGGATCGTCAAAGTCTACTCCACCAAAAACGATAGATATCATCTCATCGAAAGATCGGGACACCCTCGCCTCTATCAAACTTGGCTAGCATGGAGATGGTGGAGAAGCTATCTCTCACCACAAGACCACATCCACATCCTTACTATATCCAATGGTTCAACAACAGCGGCAAGGTTAAGGTAACACGTACTGTTCGTGTGCATTTTAGTATCTCTACATATGCTGATTATGTTGATTGTGATGTGGTACCCATGCAAGCATGTTCATTATAACTTGGTAGACCATGGCAATTTGATAAAAATTCTGTACACCATGGTAGAAACAATCAGTATACTCTTGTTCATAAGGATAAACATATTACTTTGCTTCCTATGACTCCTGATTCTATTTTGAAAGATGATATTAATAGAGCTAGTAAAGCAAAACAGGAGAAAAATAAGAGTGAAAATCAGATTGTGGCAAAAGAATTTGATCAACAAATGAAGCCTAATAATAAACCATCTAGTGTTGCTTCTGAAATTAAATTGAAAAGTGCATGCTTACTTGCCACCAAATCTGATATTGATGATCTAGATTTCAGCAATTCTGTTTGCTATGCTTTTGTGTGCAAAGAGGCGTTATTTTCATTCGAGGACGTGCCTTCCTCTTTGCCTCCTGCGGTCACTAACATTTTGCAGGAGTTCGCTGACGTCTTTCCACAAGACGTGCCACCGGGATTACAACCTATTCGCGGGATTGAGCATCAGATTGACTTAATTCCCGGTGCTTCGTTGCCAAACCGTGCGCCATACCGTACCAATCCAGAGGAGACGAAGGAGATTATGCGTCAAGTACAGGAGTTGCTCGACAAAGGTTATATACGCGAATCCCTTAGTCCTTGTGCTGTTCCTGAGAATATGATGCTGCCTAAATTGGATACATTTGTTTTGCTTACAAATGAAGGGCCTAGCTTGGACAAGAAAGAGGAACCTTGGAGCAAGTTCAAGCATGGAGATGATGGCATGCACAAGGGGAACAAGAACGGAGTTACAAGTGATGATTTCAGGACTTTGAAGCCACCATAATGAGTGCAGGAAGCCTTGGACGAAATATACAAGATGTCACTTCATAAATTTCGTCCAGAGGCTATTATAGGTGCTGCGTCACCTTATTATTGGGCCAGGCCCATGTAATTTCGAAATACTTGAGTATAGGCTGTTTCTAGAGTCCGTATGTGTGGGGAAACAAGAGATAGGGTTGGTTTCGGACCCCTCCTTCAAGGGCCACGAAATCCCCTCCTCTTCCTCCATATATACAGCCCTTAGGGCACCGTTTAGACTTTGGGTTTTGTTTAGATTAAAAGTTCGCCATAGCTGCAACTTCGCGTACTTCGTTTGTGTTCAACGACCAGACCAAGACGTCACAGAACCCCACCTCGATCAATAAAGCTATCATCTTATATTCGCAATATCCAGATTGCAAATCTTAGTTTCTTGCTTGTTCTTCGTTTGCTTGCAGGAGATAGACCCTCGGGGTCAGGTTGATTGTGCTCCGGCGTGGTCAATAACCTCTCGGAGTTGGTTTAGCGATTGCTAAGGCGCGACGTCCTCGCACGTTCGTAGTCGGATCGTCAAAGTCTACTCCACCAAAAACGATAGATATCATCTCATCGAAAGATCGGGACACCCTCGCCTCTATCAAGAAGGGTAAAGAAAATGTTATTGCTGATGCTTTGTCTCGTCGTTATACTATGCTTTCACAACTTGACTTTAAAATATTTGGTTTGGAGACCATCAAAGATCAATATGTGCATGATGCTGAATTTAAAGATGTATTGCAGAATTGTAAGGAAGGGAGAACATGGAACAAGTTCGTCGTTAACGATGGATTTGTGTTTCGTGCTAACAAGCTATGCATTCCAGCTAGCTCCGTTCGTCTTTTGTTGTTGCAGGAGGCGCATGGAGGAGGATTAATGGGACACTTTGGCGTGAAGAAGACGGAGGATATACTTGCTACACATTTCTTTTGGCCAAAGATGAGACGGGATGTTGAGCGTTTTGTTGCTCGCTGCACTACATGTCAAAAAGCTAAGTCACGACTCAATCCTCATGGTTTATATATGCCTTTGCCTGTAACTAGTGTTCCTTGGGAGGATATATCTATGGACTTTGTTTTAGGTTTACCTCGAACAAAGAAGGGGAGGGATAGCATATTTGTTGTCGTGGATAGGTTCTCGAAAATGGCACACTTTATACCATGTCATAAAAGCGATGATGCTGTTAATGTTGCTGATTTGTTCTTTCGTGAAATTATACGCTTGCATGGTGTGCCAAATACTATTGTTTCAGATCGTGATACTAAATTTCTTAGCCACTTTTGGAGATGTTTATGGGCTAAGTTGGGGACTAAACTGCTTTTTAGTACTACATGTCACCCCCAAACTGATGGACAAACTGAAGTAGTCAATAGAACATTGTCTACTATGCTTAGGGCTGTTTTGAAGAATAACAAGAAAATGTGGGAAGAATGCTTGCCTCATATTGAATTTGCTTATAATCGTTCATTGCATTCTACAAGTAAGATGTGTCCTTTTGAAATTGTGTATGGTTTCCTTCCTCGTGCACCAATTGATTTGTTGCCTCTTCCATCTTCGGAGAAGGTTAATTTTGATGCTAAACAACGTGCGGAATTGATCTTAAAAATGCATGAGTTAACTAAGGAGAACATTGAGCGTATGAATGCTAAATATAAACTTGCTGGAGATAAGGGTAGAAAACATGTTGTGTTTGCACCTGGAGATCTTGTTTGGTTACATTTGCGTAAGGATAGATTTCCTGATTTGCGCAAATCAAAGCTAATGCCACGTGCTGATGGTCCTTTTAAGGTGTTAGAGAAAATAAATGATAATGCATATAAACTTGAGCTGCCTGCAGATTTTGGGGTTAGTCCCACTTTTAACATTGCAGATCTGAAGCCTTATTTGGGTGAGGAAGATGAGCTTCCGTCGAGGACGACTTCATTTCAAGAAGGGGAGGATGATGAAGACATCAATACCATTGTTACACCCACAGCCCCTGCTTCTATACATACTGGACCAATTACTAGAGCTCGCGCACGCCAATTAAATTATCAGGTACTTTCGTTTCTTGGTAATGATTCTAAAGTTCATGAGAATATGATGCTGCCTAAATTGGATACATTTGTTTTGCTTACAAATGAAGGCCCTAGCTTGGACAAGAAAGAGGAACCTTGGAGCAAGTTCAAGCATGGAGATGATGGCATGCACAAGGGGAACAAGAACGGAGTTACAAGTGATGATTTCAGGACTTTGAAGCCACCATAATGAGTGCAGGAAGCCTTGGACGAAATATACAAGATGTCACTTCATAAATTTCGTCCAGAGGCTATTATAGGTGCTGCGTCACCTTATTATTAGGCCAGGCCCATGTAATTTCGAAATACTTGAGTATAGGCTGTTTTTAGAGTCCGTATGTGTGGGGAAACAAGAGATAGGGTTGGTTTCGGACCCCCTCCTTCAAGGGCCACGAAATCCCCTCCTCTTCCTCCATATATACAGCCCTTAGGGCACCGTTTAGACTTTGGGTTTTGTTTAGATTAAAAGTTCGCCATAGCTGCAACTTCGCGTACTTCGTTTGTGTTCAACGACCAGACCAAGACGTCACAGAACCCCACCTTGATCAATAAAGCTTTCATCTTATATTCGCAATATCCAGATTGCAAATCTTAGTTTCTTGCTTGTTCTTCGTTTGCTTGCAGGAGATAGACCCTCGTGGTCAGGTTGATTGTGCTCTGGCGTGGTCAATAACCTCTCGGATTTGGTTTAGCGATTGCTAAGGCGCGACGTCCTCGCACGTTCGTAGTCGGATCGTCAAAGTCTACTCCACCAAAAACGATAGCTATCATCTCATCGAAAGATCGGGACACCCTCGCCTCTATCATTGCTGGAGTCACTCAAATGGCTCTCAAACTCACATAGGATGTGTGGCATGCTTTCATGTGTGGGGCTAGTGGTGGTCACACTCATCCTCTCATAGGAAATGCACTCAATGTCACATATGGTGGAGTCACTCATCTCTCTCATGGGGTGGTGGCTCTCCTCACATGGCAATTGGGGCATCTCATCATATATAGGTGTCGGAGAGATGTTGGTGCAAATGTCTCCATGCTCAACTCCTATCTCCGCCTTGGTTGAAGGGATAGTCCCATGCTCAACCTCCTCATCCATAACGCCTCCAAAGATGAATGCCGTAGGAAGTGGCAAGTCATCACTCTCCTCCGAGACCAAAGAGAAGGTCTCATGTGTGCTCGCATAGCTTGACTCAGAGTATGAGTCCAATATGGGCGTCGTCTTCATGTTGTTGAAGAGGTTCGTGCTCGTCACCGTGGTCGAAGGGGATGGCCCTAGCTCGACCTTCTTGTCACCATCTTGTTGTTTGAGGCCCATATGATGTGGCACCTCGTAGCTCGTCTCCATGACCGAAGGGAATTTCCCATGCTCAGCCATCTTCCTTGAAGGGCTTCCGAAGATGGAAGTGTCGCCCTCGCTTGTAGGTGGTCGCCTTGGACTTGATGATGTCGATGTAGGCGTACTAATGGGAAGTAGGCGAAGATGTCGTACGTCCAAAGGCGAAGATGCCTTGATGACACTTGGCGAAGATGCCAAAGTGGTGGTGGTGGTGGTAGCCGTAGCTTCCTCTTGGTGGTGCTTGTCTCGCGATCTTCTCTTGTGCTCATGAAGGTTGGCCGTAGCTTGATGTAGGGCTTGTTGGGACTTGTAGGTTTGCATGTCTCGAGCATCTTCTTGTTGATGGTGTCGTTGTCGTACTTGAGCTCGTAGTAGATGTCGTTCGTCATCGTCGTGCACATGATGCTTGGAGGTGACTTGCCCTTCATGACGATGTGGATCACAAATGTGATGATGGTCGCCATGTAGATGTGGACGTGGACGACTTGCTCTTGCATCGCGTGGGTGCTCCGAAGATGTCTACTTGCTCGCCGCTGCCTTGAAGATGCTGAAGGGGAATAACGGTTGACCAACAAGGCCCGAATCTCCTCCATCCGTGCATCTTTCTCCTCCTTTAGTGCGGAATGCTTGTTGTCAATGTACTCCCTTTTCCTTGCTTCGGAGTGACGGATGTCGATGGCGAGGTTGTCGATGCGCTTTCGCAAAGTAGATTGTGCGCCTTGCATTTGTTATTGTAGACCGAAGATGGTCATTTTGGTGATGTAGTTGTTCGCGCCGTCGTTGTCGTCGAAGACCGGAGATGAAATGCTTTGCCTATCCATCACAAGACTTGAGCAAATGTGAGTGGGAGAAAGAGAAGAACTAGACCAAATGTACCTTACCCGATGTTGAAAAATGGATCAATGATCACTCAATAGTGTAGTAAGGAAATAGCACAATTGGTACTGATTCTTGTCAATTCTCACACCAACACAAGTAAAGCTTTTGGTGGAGCTCGGTGAGGATAGTGGCACAAAAATTTGATGCAAAATGTTAGCAAGTCAATAATGTTGAAAGAGATTCACAAATTCGCAAGTGAAACAAGTAGACCAATAGCAATGAATGGCACACGGAAACACACACACGGATAGATAAATGGGGTCGTGCAACCAAGGAATGAGCACAAAATGTGGAATCCACGGAAATCGCTCGTGTTGCACAACTCAAGAGAGACGCTAGCATGATTGCTCAATAGGCGGATACGACACTTGTGCACAACCTTTAAGATGCAAAATGTATGGACTTTCTTTCCCAAGTATGCTATGTATGTATGGTTCCCGGTGATTCGCACAAGATGATCCAAGATGATCAATATGTTAGTATGATATGCAATGTGGCGATGCTATGGCTATTGCTTACATGCTCTTTGCTCACTCTTTTGCTTAAAAGCTTATTCTCTCTTTTTTTTGGCCACTATGCGAAATGCACAAACCAAGATAGCAATTGTGTATATGCGGGAACAATCTTGTGGCACACGAGATGATATGATGATACCAAGATGATGATACCAAAGTGATATGGTATGTATGCAATGGAAGTGCGGATCGATGATCACTAATGTGCACAAGTAACGTTGTCGGCAATACTCAATGGCTAGTCTCGATAGGCAAGTGACGCAAAATGGGCTAGGGGTTATCAATGCAATGGCAAGGGGAATATACAATGGTGTCGTCGAGGTTACCGTCCTTATGTATGATGACGACCTCGTGACGATGATGAGTGGCGGTGTTCTTGATGTAGAACCGTTCCTAATTACCCGAAACACCTTAGGAAACGGAAAAACCCCAAACTCAAAATCTCGAATGTGAAATGTCAAATGGTGGTAGCGGAAAGCGGTGGTGGTTTTGCAGTAGGCAATGTGGAAGTGGAGTGATGGGTTATGCGAGTCGAAATTGAAATGACCGTCCCTAAGTAGCCGAAACACCTTAGGAGACACAAGCCATAACTCAAACAAGCTCAAACAAAATTGGGTTAAGTCGGGTTGTCGGAAGTGTATGGTGGGCAAGGTTATGCGGAAGGTATGGTGGTGGTTGAAGAAGAAGTAACCGTCCCTAAGTAGCCAAAACACCTTAGGAAACTCGAATCACTACTCAAGCAACCACTAATGAAATGGCAAGCAAAATGGGTTAGGTTGCAGAAGTCGATGGTGGTATAGCGGATGATGTGGTGGTGGCCCTAGGCAAACATGCCAAAGTTCCAAAACTTTGATGGAGTCAAATGATGGTGGTGGTATTTTTATGGGATGGGGGATGTCAATAGCTTCAAAATGAGCTAAAGAACGTAAAAAACAGACTCCGGATGAATTAGTTATGGACAAAACAGTGAAACAGGAAAGGCTGAAGTTACAGGGGCCGGATGTCGGGGGCCAAGGCCGGATTTCTGGGACCCTCTGTCCAGAGAACACGAGCGAAAATGCGCTCCAGGAGCCGGATGTCCGGGCTATGGGCCGGATGTCCGGGGCCATGGGCCGGATGTCCGGGCTCAAATCCGAGGATGAACTCAAGGAACTCAATTTTGGGGCGGAAATTGATGATTTTGGGGGCAAAATTTGATGGATTTCGTGGATGGAGAGGGGGGAAAAGATGGGGGAAAGCTAGATCTCACTTGAAACCGAGCAAATCCATTGATCAAAATCAACAAAATCTCATCAAACCAATAAATCACAAAAAAAAAATTTAGGGGCTATTTTTGGTGGGGATTTTCGAATTTAGGACGAAATCAAGCAAAAAAAGGCTAGAAACGGAGGGGAAGACTCCAAATTCGTGATCAACGTGGCTCATGATACCATATGATACGGGGCTAACCCGGTGTAGGCCGGTCTTTCACGATTGGAGGTGATTCCCACAAAGAACACGAGGGGAACGAGAGGAAACGCTCAAATCAACAAGAAACGATCACACATGTGCTAGATCCGAACACACAATGAGATACATGATCCAAAGACAACAAAGGTGATAGAGGCGAGGGTGTCCCGATCTTTCGATGAGATGATAGCTATCGTTTTTGGTGGAGTAGACTTTGACGATCCGACTACGAACGTGCGAGGACGTCGCGCCTTAGCAATCGCTAAACCAACTCCTAGAGGTTATTGACCACGCCGGAGCACAATCAACCTGACCACGAGGGTCTATCTCCTGCAAGCAAACGAAGAACAAGCAAGAAACTAAGATTTGCAATCTGGATATTGCGAATATAAGATGAAAGCTTTATTGATCAAGGTGGGGTTCTGTGACGTCTTGGTCTGGTCGTTGAACACAAACGAAGTACGCGAAGTTGCAGCTATGGCGAACTTTTAATCTAAACAAAACCCAAAGTCTAAACGGTGCCCTAAGGGCTGTATATATGGAGGAAGAGGGGGGGATTTCGTGGCCCTTGAAGGAGGGGTCCGAAACCAACCCTATCTCTTGTTTCCCCACACATACGGACTCTAAAAATAGCCTATACTCAAGTATTTCGAAATTACATGGGCCTGGCCCAATAATAAGGTGACGCAGCACCTATAATAGTCTCTGGACGAAATTTATGAAGTGGCATCTTGTATATTTCGTCCAAGGCTTCCTGCACTCCTTATGGTGGCTTCAAAGTCCTGAAATCATCACTTGTAACTCCGTTCTTGTTCCCCTTGCGCATGCCATCATCTCCATGCTTGAACTTGCTCCAAGGTTCCTCTTTCTTGTCCAAGCTAGGCCCTTCATTTGTAAGCAAAACAAATGTATCCAATTTAGGCAGCATCATATTCTCATGAACTTTAGAATCATTACCAAGAAACGAAAGTACCTGATAATTTAATTGGCGTGCGCGAGCTCTAGTAATTGGTCCAGTATGTATAGAAGCAGGGGCTGTGGGTGTAACAATGGTATTGATGTCCTCATCATCCTCCCCTTCTTGAAATGAAGTCGTCCTCGACGGAAGCTCATCTTCCTCACCCAAATAAGACTTCAGATCTGCAATGTTAAAAGTGGGACTAACCCCAAAATCTGCAGGCAGCTCAAGTTTATATGCGTTATCATTTATTTTCTCTAACACCTTAAAAGGACCATCAGCACGTGGCATTAGCTTTGATTTGCGCAAATCAGGAAATCTATCCTTACGCAAATGTAACCAAACAAGATCTCCAGGTGCAAACACAACATGTTTTCTACCCTTATCTCCAGCAAGTTTATATTTAGCATTCATACGCTCAATGTTCTCCTTAGTTAACTCATGCATTTTTAAGATCAATTCAGCACGTTGTTTAGCATCAAAATTAACCTTCTCCGAAAATGGAAGAGGCAACAAATCAATTGGTGCACGAGGAAGGAAACCATACACAATATCAAAAGGACACATCTTAGTAGTAGAATGCAATGAACGATTATAAGCAAATTCAATATGAGGCAAGCATTCTTCCCACATTTTCTTGTTATTCTTCAAAACAGCCCTAATCATAGTAGACAATGTTCTATTGACTACTTCAGTTTGTCCATCAGTTTGGGGGTGACATGTAGTACTAAAAAGCAGTTTAGTCCCCAACTTAGCCCATAAACATCTCCAAAAGTGGCTAAGAAATTTCGTATCACGATCTGAAACAATAGTATTTGGCACACCATGCAAGCGTATAATTTCACGAAAGAACAAATCAGCAACATTAACAGCATCATCGCTTTTATGACATGGTATAAAGTGTGCCATTTTCGAGAACCTATCCACGACAACAAATATGCTATCCCTCCCCTTCTTTGTTCGAGGTAAACCTAAAACAAAGTCCATAGATATATCGTCCCAAGGAACACTAGGTACAGGCAAAGGCATATATAAACCATGAGGATTGAGTCGTGACTTAGCTTTTTGACATGTAGTGCAGCGAGCCACAAAACGCTCAACATCCCGTCTCATCTTTGGCCAAAAGAAATGTGTAGCAAGTATATCCTCCGTCTTCTTCACGCCAAAGTGTCCCATTAATCCTCCTCCATGCGCCTCCTGCAACAACAAAAGACGAACGGAGCTAGCTGGAATGCATAGCTTGTTAGCACGAAACACAAATCCATCGTTAACGACGAACTTGTTCCATGTTCTCCCTTCCTTACAATTCTGCAATACATCTTTGAATTCAGCATCATGCACATATTGATCTTTGATGGTCTCCAAACCAAATATTTTAAAGTCAAGTTGTGAAAGCATAGTATAACGACGAGACAATGCATCAGCAATAACATTTTCTTTACCCTTCTTGTGTTTAATGACATAAGGGAAAGTCTCAATAAATTCAACCCATTTAGCATGTCTACGGTTCAGTTTTGCTTGACTTTTAATGTGTTTCAAAGATTCATGATCAGAATGTATAACAAATTCTTTGGGCCATAAATAATGTTGCCATGTTTCTAAGGTCCGAACAAGAGCATATAATTCTTTATCATAAGTAGAATAGTTCAGACTAGGCCCACTCAATTTTTCAGAAAAGTATGCAACAGGTTTGCCATCTTGTAATAAAACACCTCCTAATCCAATTCCACTAGCATCACATTCAAGCTCAAAAGTCTTATTAAAATCAGGAAGTTGGAGTAAAGGAGCATGTGTCAACTTATCTTTCAATACCGTGAAGGCTTCTTCCTGTGAGGTACCCCAAACAAAAGGCACATCCTTCTTTGTAAGCTCATTGAGAGGTGCAGCAATGGAGCTGAAATCTCTCACAAAACGCCTATAGGAACCAGCGAGTCCAAGAAAACTCCTCACTTGAGTGACCGTTTTGGGCTGTGGCCAACTCTCAATAGCTTCAATCTTGGCTTTATCAACTTCAATTCCCTGTGGAGTAACAACATAGCCAAGAAAAGATACTCGGTCGGTGCAAAAGGTGCACTTCCCAAGGTTACCAAACAAACGTGCATCACGTAAAGCAATAAAA
Source organism: Thinopyrum elongatum (assembly GCA_011799875.1). Taxonomy (NCBI): domain Eukaryota; kingdom Viridiplantae; phylum Streptophyta; class Magnoliopsida; order Poales; family Poaceae; genus Thinopyrum; species Thinopyrum elongatum. The sequence goes on along the minus strand of JAAAXO010000253.1, from coordinate 116,026 downwards.
ACAGCACGTAAATGTTCCAAATGTTCCTCCAAAGATCTGCTATAAATCAGTATATCATCAAAATAGACTACCACAAATCGTCCAATGAAAGCACGTAAAACTTCGTTCATTAATCTCATGAAAGTACTAGGTGCATTAGTTAACCCAAAAGGCATGACTAACCACTCATATAATCCAAACTTTGTTTTAAATGCTGTTTTCCATTCATCCCCCAATTTCATACGAATTTGATGGTATCCACTACGCAAATCAACTTTGGAGAATATTATAGAGCCACTCAATTCATCAAGCATATCATCTAGCCTAGGAATAGGATGACGATAACGAATAGTAATATTATTAATGTGATGAGGACATCAATACCATTGTTACACCCACAGCCCCTGCTTCTATACATACTGGACCAATTACTAGAGCTCGCGCACGCCAATTAAATTATCAGGTACTTTCGTTTCTTGGTAATGATTCTAAAGTTCATGAGAATATGATGCTGCCTAAATTGGATACATTTGTTTTGCTTACAAATGAAGGCCCTAGCTTGGACAAGAAAGAGGAACCTTGGAGCAAGTTCAAGCATGGAGATGATGGCATGCACAAGGGGAACAAGAACGGAGTTACAAGTGATGATTTCAGGACTTTGAAGCCACCATAATGAGTGCAGGAAGCCTTGGACGAAATATACAAGATGTCACTTCATAAATTTCGTCCAGAGGCTATTATAGGTGCTGCGTCACCTTATTATTGGGCCAGGCCCATGTAATTTCGAAATACTTGAGTATAGGCTGTTTTTAGAGTCCGTATGTGTGGGGAAACAAGAGATAGGGTTGGTTTCGGACCCCTCCTTCAAGGGCCACGAAATCCCCTCCTCTTCCTCCATATATACAGCCCCTAGGGCACCGTTTAGACTTTGGGTTTTGTTTAGATTAAAAGTTCGCCATAGCTGCAACTTCGCGTACTTCGTTTGTGTTCAACGACCAGACCAAGACGTCACAGAACCCCACCTTGATCAATAAAGCTTTCATCTTATATTCGCAATATCCAGATTGCAAATCTTAGTTTCTTGCTTGTTCTTCGTTTGCTTGCAGGAGATAGACCCTCGTGGTCAGGTTGATTGTGCTCCGGCGTGGTCAATAACCTCTCGGAGTTGGTTTAGCGATTGCTAAGGCGCGACGTCCTCGCACGTTCGTAGTCGGATCGTCAAAGTCTACTCCACCAAAAACGATAGCTATCATCTCATCGAAAGATCGGGACACCCTCGCCTCTATCATTACCCTTCTTGTGTTTAATGACATAAGGGAAAGTCTCAATAAATTCAACCCATTTAGCATGTCTACGGTTCAGTTTTGCTTGACTTTTAATGTGTTTCAAAGATTCATGATCAGAATGTATAACAAATTCTTTGGGCCATAAATAATGTTGCCATGTTTCTAAGGTCCGAACAAGAGCATATAATTCTTTATCATAAGTAGAATAGTTCAGACTAGGCCCACTCAATTTTTCAGAAAAGTATGCAACAGGTTTGCCATCTTGTAATAAAACACCTCCTAATCCAATTCCACTAGCATCACATTCAAGCTCAAAAGTCTTATTAAAATCAGGAAGTTGGAGTAAAGGAGCATGTGTCAACTTATCTTTCAATACCGTGAAGGCTTCTTCCTGTGAGGTACCCCAAACAAAAGGCACATCCTTCTTTGTAAGCTCATTGAGAGGTGCAGCAATGGTGCTGAAATCTCTCACAAAACGCCTATAGAAACCAGCGAGTCCAAGAAAACTCCTCACTTGAGTGACCGTTTTGGGCTGTGGCCAACTCTCAATAGCTTCAATCTTGGCTTTATCAACTTCAATTCCCTGTGGAGTAACAACATAGCCAAGAAAAGATACTCGGTCGGTGCAACAGGTGCACTTCCCAAGGTTACCAAACAAACGTGCATCACGTAAAGCAATAAAAACAGCACGTAAATGTTCCAAATGTTCCTCCAAAGATCTGCTATAAATCAGTATATCATCAAAATAGACTACCACAAATCGTCCAATGAAAGCACGTAAAACTTCGTCCATTAATCTCATGAAAGTACTAGGTGCATTAGTTAACCCAAAAGGCATGACTAACCACTCATATAATCCAAACTTTGTTTTAAATGCTGTTTTCCATTCATCCCCCAATTTCATACGAATTTGATGGTATCCACTACGCAAATCAACTTTGGAGAATATTGTAGAGCCACTCAATTCATCAAGCATATCATCTAGTCTAGGAATAGGATGACGATAACGAATAGTAATATTATTAATGCCTCTACAATCAACACACATACGCGATGTACCATCCTTTTTCGGCACTAGAATAATAGGAACAGCACAAGGACTAAGGGATTCGCGTATATAACCTTTGTCGAGCAACTCCTGTACTTGACGCATAATCTCCTTCGTCTCCTCTGGATTGGTACGGTATGGCGCACGGTTTGGCAACGAAGCACCGGGAATTAAGTCAATCTGATGCTCAATCCCGCGAATAGGTGGTAATCCCGGTGGCACGTCATGTGGAAAGACGTCAGCGAACTCCTGCAAAATGTTAGTGACCTCAGGAGGCAAAGAGGAAGGCACGTCCTCGAATGAAAATAACGCCTCTTTGCACACAAAAGCATAGCAAACAGAATTGCTGAAATCTAGATCATCAATATCAGATTTGGTGGCAAGTAAGCATGCACTTTTCAATTTAATTTCAGAAGCAACACTAGATGGTTTATTATTAGGCTTCATTTGTTGCTCAAATTCTTTTGCCACAATCTGATTTTCACTCTTATTTTTCTCCTGTTTTGCTTTACTAGCTCTATTAATATCATCTTTCAAAATAGAATCAGGAGTCATAGGAAGCAAAGTAATATGTTTATCCTTATGAACAAGAGTATACTGATTGTTTCTACCATGGTGTACAGAATTTTTATCAAATTGCCATGGTCTACCAAGTAATAATGAACATGCTTGCATGGGTACCACATCACAATCAACATAATCAACATATGTAGAGATACTAAAATGCACACGAACAGTACGTGTTACCTTAACCTTGCCGCTGTTGTTGAACCATTGGATATAGTAAGGATGTGGATGTGGTCTTGTGGTGAGAGATAGCTTCTCCAACATCTCCATGCTAGCCAAGTTGTTGCAACTCCCTCCATCTATGATGACGCGAACAGAACGTTCCTTCACAACTCCCTTTGTATGGAACAAATTATGCCTCTGATTTTGCTCAGCTTGTGTGACCTGCACACTCAAAACACGTTGAGCAACTAAACATTCATACCTGTCAGCGTCTTCAGGAGCCATGTATTGCGTCTCATGATCAGAATCATCTCCACCGTGTTCTTCACTTGTAATAAGAGCCAAAGTCTCCTCATCATAATCACTAGCGGACTCATACCCACCATCCTCAGTAGCAATCATAACACGCGGAGATTGGCATTCTCTCGCATAATGACCTCTTCCCTTACAACGACGACAAATAATATCATGTGTGTGCCCTGTTGATGCCATAGATGAAGGAGAGCTCTGGCCAGGCCCAGAAGGTGTACTCTTGGCAGATGGTGGTGGTGGTGCCTGTTTTCTTGTATCTCGGTTGGAATTGGCGGCTGAAGTCAGTGGTGCCGCAGTAGGACGTGTGGGAGTAGAGGAGGCACGCGGTGTCCATGATGAAGATCGACCTGCAGAAAAATTAGTTCGCGCCAATGCCTGTCGATCCTGCACTTCACGTTCAGCTTTACAAGCAAGATGGAATAAACGAGTGATATTATTATACTCCTTATACTCTAGAATGGTCTGAATCTCTCTATTTAATCCACCCATGAAACGTGCAAGCATAGCTTCATTCTCCTCAACAATACCACATCTAATCATGCCAGTTTGTAATTCCTGATAATATTCTTCTACAGAATTTTTTCCTTGTCTTAAGCGCTGCAATTTTTAAAGTAATTCACGTTGATAATATGGTGGAACCCAACGAGTACGCATAGCAGTTTTCAAAGCAGCCCACGTAGCTGGAATAGGATATAATCTACAATGTTCAGACCACCATACACATGCAAAACTAGTGAAAGCACAAACAGCAGCAGCAACACGTCGTTCCTCGGGATATTGTAAACATGTAAAACGTTGTTCAGTTTCTAACTCCCAAGTAAGATATATATCAGGAACATATCTACCCTCGAATGGTGGAATATTTAATTTTAATTTAGGAAGATGGTCATGATCTCGTACCTGAAGTGGTGGTGCAGGCCTACCATTGCGATTATTTGCATGTGGACGACCTGGTGCTGGTGGTTGCACGTAGTTATGATTTTGATCAACCTCATCCTCATAATCGCCCGCGTAATCATCCTCCTCCTCGGCACCAGCAGCAGCAGGAGCAGGAGCCAAAGAAGCATCAACAGTAGGTACAGCAGCACCAGAAGTTTGGCCATCCTCAAGAGGAACACGCTTCGCTCGTCCGAACTGATTTGGAAGGGGGCGTTGTTGTTGTCGTTGCAGCGGTGCGACAGGTGCAGCCGGTGGTGGTTGGGGAAGACGCGTGAGCAATTCATTAAACTTGTTATCCAGCTTTGTCTCGAACGACTTCTCCATGCCATCTATCTTCTCCATGGCCTCTTCAAATCTGTTTAGCACATCTCCCACCTGGCCACTCATCATTTGCTGAAATTTATCATGCAACTCCTTGTTCGTCATGTTCTCCCAGTCAATCTCGTCGGCTTGTGATCCTGCCATGGTTAGCAGCAATAGAAACACACAAGAATATGATCCTACAGACTACTAGAAAGTGGTGGTGGTGTGGTGTGGTGTCACAAATCCGTCAAGCAAATCTCAAATTCTTACCAGTTCTTACCCAGCAGCAGGTGGTGATCGGCAACCTTTGTAGTCAAAACTCTCAGAGCTTGGACAGAGCGATTGCCAGGTGGTGTCAAACACACGATGTAGATGTATGTGGAGCTGGGAAGACTTATGATATGGTAGCAAAAAGGGTCAGCAATAATCAATTCAGAGATGCAATGTTGAATAAACTCTCAACGACGGTACTGTGCTGGTCCTAGGCTAGACCGTGCTAGAGACGCGAGCCTAGAACACTAACAAAAATCACGGCGCTGCACGTAAATAAGGGAGGAGCACACTGATAGAGGCGAGGGTGTCCCGATCTTTCGATGAGATGATAGCTATCGTTTTTGGTGGAGTAGACTTTGACGATCCGACTACGAACGTGCGAGGACGTCGCGCCTTAGCAATCGCTAAACCAACTCCTAGAGGTTATTGACCACGCCGGAGCACAATCAACCTGACCACGAGGGTCTATCTCCTGCAAGCAAACGAAGAACAAGCAAGAAACTAAGATTTGCAATCTGGATATTGCGAATATAAGATGAAAGCTTTATTGATCAAGGTGGGGTTCTGTGACGTCTTGGTCTGGTCGTTGAACACAAACGAAGTACGCGAAGTTGCAGCTATGGCGAACTTTTAATCTAAACAAAACCCAAAGTCTAAACGGTGCCCTAAGGGCTCTATATATGGAGGAAGAGGAGGGGATTTCGTGGCCCTTGAAGGAGGGGTCCGAAACCAACCCTATCTCTTGTTTCCCCACACATACGGACTCTAAAAACAGCCTATACTCAAGTATTTCGAAATTACATGGGCCTGGCCCAATAATAAGGTGACGCAGCACCTATAATAGCCTCTGGACGAAATTTATGAAGTGACATCTTGTATATTTCGTCCAAGGCTTCCTGCACTCATTATGGTGGCTTCAAAGTCCTGAAATCATCACTTGTAACTCCGTTCTTGTTCCCCTTGTGCATGCTATCATCTCCATGCTTGAACTTGCTCCAAGGTTCCTCTTTCTTGTCCAAGCTAGGCCCTTCATTTGTAAGCAAAACAAATGTATCCAATTTAGGCAGCATCATATTCTCATGAACTTTAGAATCATTACCAAGAAACGAAAGTACCTGATATTTTAATTGGCGTGCGCGAGCTCTAGTAATTGGTCCAGTATGTATAGAAGCAGGGGCTGTGGGTGTAACAATGGTATTGATGTCCTCATCATCTTTTTTTCTTTTTTTTTTGCACTTTTTTTTTTGCTCCGCAACAATTTTTTTTCGAAAAAGTCTACAAATGGTCTAAAAACTGCCTAGCCAGAATTTTCCAGACTTAGTTTTTTTTTTTTTGAAACTGGAACTATTTTTCTTCTACGGGTAGCACGAAAATTGGGGAATCCGACTTGTTCACGGCTCGCAGTATCGCGTGATCTGGAACTCTAAAATAAAGGAATAAATACTGGACTCGGACTAGGACTGGTGGCAGAGATGAATATGGTGGAACTCGGACTGGTGATGGTATATGACGGTAGTATATGAGGACTCGGATTGGTGGTGGTATATGGACTCGGATCGGTGGTGGTATATGGACTCAGAGAAATAGCAGATAAGCTGTGGTGGTATATGGTAGGGGCGATGATGATGGTGCGGCGGCGGCGTGACAACTTGTGAACAGAACTCGAAACTCTAAAGAACTAGACGCTAAGACCAGCAACTTGACACGACGATGCAACCGCAAATTCAACAAAGCAAAAACCCTAAAAAGATTATGCAAAGGCTCAGATTGGTTCGGATATGATGAACTAACCCTAATTTTTTTTTGTGGCTTTTTTTTTGGACAATACGTAAGAAAATAAATCTAATCTAGTGAAAACTGGAAATTCTCACCGAGCAACCTGAAAACTGATACCACTTGATAGAGGCGAGGGTGTCCCGATCTTTCGATGAGATGGTAACTATCGATTTGGTGGAGCCGACTTTGACGATCCGACTACAAACGTGCACGACGTTGCGCCTTAGCAATCGCTAAACCAATCTCCTGAGGTTACTGACGATGCTGGAAGCACGATCAACCTGACCACGAAGGTCTATTCCTGCACGCAATCGAAGAACAAGCAAGAATATGATAATGCAATCTGAATATTGCGAATATAGATGAAGTATTGATAATGGTGGGGATCCGAAAGCGGTCTTGGTCTGGTCGTTGGACACAAACGAAGTACACGAAGTTGCAATGGCTAACTTTTAACTAAACAAATCCTAAAGTCTAAACGGTGCCCTAAGGGCTGTATATATGGAGGAAGAGGAGGGGATTTCGTGGCCCTTGAAGGAGGGGTCCGAAACCAACCCTATCTCTTGTTTCCCCACACATACGGACTCTAAAAACAGCCTATACTCAAGTATTTCGAAATTACATGGGCCTGGCCCAATAATAAGGTGACGCAGCACCTATAATAGCCTCTGGACGAAATTTATGAAGTGACATCTTGTATATTTCTTCCAAGGCTTCCTGCACTCATTATGGTGGCTTCAAAGTCCTGAAATCATCACTTGTAACTCCGTTCTTGTTCCCCTTGTGCATGCCATCATCTCCATGCTTGAACTTGCTCCAAGGTTCCTCTTTCTTGTCCAAGCTAGGCCCTTCATTTGTAAGCAAAACAAATGTATCCAATTTAGGCAGCATCATATTCTCATGAACTTTAGAATCATTACCAAGAAACGAAAGTACCTGATATTTTAATTGGCGTGCGCGAGCTCTAGTAATTGGTCCAGTATGTATAGAAGCAGGGGTTGTGGGTGTAACAATGGTATTGATGTCCTCATCACAAAGGTTATATACGCGAATCCCTTAGTCCTTGTGCTGTTCCTATTATTCTAGTGCCGAAAAAGGATGGTACATCGCGTATGTGTGTTGATTGTAGAGGCATTAATAATATTACTATTCGTTATCATCATCCTATTCCTAGACTAGATGATATGCTTGATGAATTGAGTGGCTCTACAATATTCTCCAAAGTTGATTTGCGTAGTGGATACCATCAAATTCGTATGAAATTGGGGGATGAATGGAAAACAGCATTTAAAACAAAGTTTGGATTATATGAGTGGTTAGTCATGCCTTTTGGGTTAACTAATGCACCTAGTACTTTCATGAGATTAATGAACGAAGTTTTACGTGCTTTCATTGGACGATTTGTGGTAGTCTATTTTGATGATATACTGATTTATAGCAGATCTTTGGAGGAACATTTGGAACATTTACGTGCTGTTTTTATTGCTTTACGTGATGCACGTTTGTTTGGTAACCTTGGGAAGTGCACCTTTTGCACCGACCGAGTATCTTTTCTTGGCTATGTTGTTACTCCACAGGGAATTGAAGTTGATAAAGCCAAGATTGAAGCTATTGAGAGTTGGCCACAGCCCAAAACGGTCACTCAAGTGAGGAGTTTTCTTGGACTCGCTGGTTCCTATAGGCGTTTTGTGAGAGATTTCAGCTCCATTGCTGCACCTCTCAATGAGCTTACAAAGAAGGATGTGCCTTTTGTTTGGGGTACCTCACAGGAAGAAGCCTTCACGGTATTGAAAGATAAGTTGACACATGCTCCTTTACTCCAACTTCCTGATTTTAATAAGACTTTTGAGCTTGAATGTGATGCTAGTGGAATTGGATTAGGAGGTGTTTTATTACAAGATGGCAAACCTGTTGCATACTTTTCTGAAAAATTGAGTGGGCCTAGTCTGAACTATTCTACTTATGATAAAGAATTATATGCTCTTGTTCGGACCTTAGAAACATGGCAACATTATTTATGGCCCAAAGAATTTGTTATACATTCTGATCATGAATCTTTGAAACACATTAAAAGTCAAGCAAAACTGAACCGTAGACATGCTAAATGGGTTGAATTTATTGAGACTTTCCCTTATGTCATTAAACACAAGAAGGGTAATGATAGAGGCGAGGGTGTCCCGATCTTTCGATGAGATGATAGCTATCGTTTTTGGTGGAGTAGACTTTGACGATCCGACTACGAACGTGCGAGGACGTCGCGCCTTAGCAATCGCTAAACCAACTCCGAGAGGTTATTGACCACGCCGGAGCACAATCAACCTGACCACGAGGGTCTATCTCCTGCAAGCAAACGAAGAACAAGCAAGAAACTAAGATTTGCAATCTGGATATTGCGAATATAAGATGAAAGCTTTATTGATCAAGGTGGGGTTCTGTGACGTCTTGGTCTGGTCGTTGAACACAAACGAAGTACGCGAAGTTGCAGCTATGGCGAACTTTTAATCTAAACAAAACCCAAAGTCTAAACGGTGCCCTAAGGGCTGCATATATGGAGGAAGAGGAGGGGATTTCGTGGCCCTTGAAGGAGGGGTCCGAAACCAACCCTATCTCTTGTTTCCCCACACATACGGACTCTAAAAACAGCCTATACTCAAGTATTTCGAAATTACATGGGCCTGGCCCAATAATAAGGTGACGCAGCACCTATAATAGCCTCTGGACGAAATTTATGAAGTGACATCTTGTATATTTCGTCCAAGGCTTCCTGCACTCATTATGGTGGCTTCAAAGTCCTGAAATCATCACTTGTAACTCCGTTCTTGTTCCCCTTGTGCATGCCATCATCTCCATGCTTGAACTTGCTACAAGGTTCCTCTTTCTTGTCCAAGCTAGGCCCTTCATTTGTAAGCAAAACAAATGTATCCAATTTAGGCAGCATCATATTCTCATGAACTTTAGAATCATTACCAAGAAACGAAAGTACCTGATATTTTAATTGGCGTGCGCGAGCTCTAGTAATTGGTCCAGTATGTATAGAAGCAGGGGCTGTGGGTGTAACAATGGTATTGATGTCCTCATCATCTTTTTTTCTTTTTTTTTTTGCACTTTTTTTTTTGCTCCGCAACAATTTTTTTTCGAAAAAGTCTACAAATGGTCTAAAAACTGCCTAGCCAGAATTTTCCAGACTTAGTTTTATTTTTTTTGAAACTGGAACTATTTTTCTTCTACGGGTAGCACGAAAATTGGGGAATCCGACTTGTTCACGACTCGCAGTATCGCGTGATCTGGAACTCTAACATAAAGGAATAAATACTGGACTCGGACTAGGACTGGTGGCAGAGATGAATATGGTGGAACTCAGACTGGTGATGGTATATGACGGTAGTATATGTGGACTCGGATTGGTGGTGGTATATGGACTCGGATCGGTGGTGGTATATGGACTCAGAGAAATAGCAGATAAGCTGTGGTGGTATATGGTAGGGGCGATGATGATGGTGCGGCGGCGGCGTGACAACTTGTGAACAGAACTCGAAACTCTAAAGAACTAGACGCTAAGACCAGCAACTTGACACGACGATGCAACCGCAAATTCAACAAAGCAAAAACCCTAAAAAGATTATGCAAAGGCTCAGATTGGTTCGGATATGATGAACTAACCCTAATTTTTTTTTGTGGCTTTTTTTTTGGACAATACGTAAGAAAATAAATCTAATCTAGTGAAAACTGGAAATTCTCACCGAGCAACCTGAAAACTGATACCACTTGATAGAGGCGAGGGTGTCCCGATCTTTCGATGAGATGGTAACTATCGATTTGGTGGAGCCGACTTTGACGATCCGACTACAAACGTGCACGACGTTGCGCCTTAGCAATCGCTAAACCAATCTCCTGAGGTTACTGACGATGCTGGAAGCACGATCAACCTGACCACGAAGGTCTATTCCTGCACGCAATCGAAGAACAAGCAAGAATATGATAATGCAATCTGAATATTGCGAATATAGATGAAGTATTGATAATGGTGGGGATCCGAAAGCGGTCTTGGTCTGGCCGTTGGACACAAACAAAGTACACGAAGTTGCAATGGCTAACTTTTAACTAAACAAATCCCAAAGTCTAAACGGTGCCCTAAGGGCTGTATATATGGAGGAAGAGGAGGGGATTTCGTGGCCCTTGAAGGAGGGGTCCGAAACCAACCCTATCTCTTGTTTCCCCACACATACGGACTCTAAAAACAGCCTATACTCAAGTATTTCGAAATTACATGGGCCTGGCCCAATAATAAGGTGACGCAGCACCTATAATAGCCTCTGGACGAAATTTATGAAGTGACATCTTGTATATTTCGTCCAAGGCTTCCTGCACTCATTATGGTGGCTTCAAAGTCCTGAAATCATCACTTGTAACTCCGTTCTTGTTCCCCTTGTGCATGCCATCATCTCCATGCTTGAACTTGCTCCAAGGTTCCTCTTTCTTGTCCAAGCTAGGGCCTTCATTTGTAAGCAAAACAAATGTATCCAATTTAGGCAGCATCATATTCTCATGAACTTTAGAATCATTACCAAGAAACGAAAGTACCTGATAATTTAATTGGCATGCGCGAGCTCTAGTAATTGGTCCAGTATGTATAGAAGCAGGGGCTGTGGGTGTAACAATGGTATTGATGTCCTCATCACTGTTGATGCCATAGATGAAGAAGAGCTCTGGGCAGGCCCAGAAGGTGTACTCTTGGCAGATGGTGGTGGTGGTGCCTGTTTTCTTGTATCTCGGTTGGAATTGGCGGCTGAAGTCAGTGGTGCCGCAGTAGGACGTGTGGGAGTAGAGGAGGCACGCGGTGTCCATGATGAAGATCGACCTGCAGAAAAATTAGTTCGCGCCAATGCCTGTCGATCCTGCACTTCACGTTCAGCTTTACAAGCAAGATGGAATAAACGAGTGATATTATTATACTCCTTATACTCTAGAATGGTCTGAATCTCTCTATTTAATCCACCCATGAAACGTGCAAGCATAGCTTCATTCTCCTCAACAATACCACATCTAATCATGCCAGTTTGTAATTCCTGATAATATTCTTCTACAGAATTTTTTCCTTGTCTTAAGCGCTGCAATTTTTAAAGTAATTCACGTTGATAATATGGTGGAACCCAACGAGTACGCATAGCAGTTTTCAAAGCAGCCCACGTAGCTGGAATAGGATATAATCTACAATGTTCAGACCACCATACACATGCAAAACTAGTGAAAGCACAAACAGCAGCAGCAACACGTCGTTCCTCGGGATATTGTAAACATGTAAAACGTTGTTCAGTTTCTAACTCCCAAGTAAGATATATATCAGGAACATATCTACCCTCGAATGGTGGAATATTCAATTTTAATTTAGGAAGATGGTCATGATCTCGTACCTGAAGTGGTGGTGCAGGCCTACCATTGCGATTATTTGCATGTGGACGACCTGGTGCTGGTGGATGCACGTAGTTATGATTTTGATCAACCTCATCCTCATAATCGCCCGCGTAATCATCCTCCTCCTCGGCACCAGCAGCAGCAGGAGCAGGAGCCAAAGAAGCATCAACAGTAGGTACAGCAGCACCAGAAGTTTGGCCATCCTCAAGAGGAACACGCTTCGCTCGTCCGAACTGATTTGGAAGGGGGCGTTGTTGTTGTCGTTGCAGAGGTGCGACAAGTGCAGCCGGTGGTGGTTGGGGAAGACGCGTGAGCAATTCATTAAACTTGTTATCCAGCTTTGTCTCGAACGACTTCTCCATGCCATCTATCTTCTCCATGGCCTCTTCAAATCTGTTTAGCACATCTCCCACCTGGCCACTCATCATTTGCTGAAATTTATCATGCAACTCCTTGTTCGTCATGTTCTCCCAGTCAATCTCGTCGGCTTGTGATCCTGCCATGGTTAGCAGCAATAGAAACACACAAGAATATGATCCTACAGACTACTAGAAAGTGGTGGTGGTGTGGTGTGGTGTCACAAATCCGTCAAGCAAATCTCAAATTCTTACCAGTTCTTACCCAGCAGCAGGTGGTGATCGGCAACCTTTGTAGTCAAAACGCTCAGAGCTTGGACAGAGCGATTGCCAGGTGGTGTCAAACGCACGATGTAGATGTATGTGGAGCTGGGAAGGCTTATGATATGGTAGCAAAAAGGGTCAGCAATAATCAATTCAGAGATGCAATGTTGAATAAACTCTCAACGACGGTACTGTGCTGGTCCTAGGCTAGACCGTGCTAGAGACGCGAGCCTAGAACACTAACAAAAATCACGGCGCTGCACGTAAACAAGGGAGGAGCACACTCTGAATTTTTTTCTTTTTTTTTTGCACTTTTTTTTTCCTCTTTTTTTTTTTTGCTCCGCAACAATTTTTTTTTCGAAAAAGTCTACAAATGGTCTAAAAACTGCCTAGCCAGAATTTTCCAGACTTAGTTTTTTTTTTTGAAACTGGAACTATTTTTCTTCTACGGGTAGCACGAAAATTGGGGAATCCGACTTGTTCACGACTCGTAGTATCGCGTGATCTGGAACTCTAAAATAAAGGAATAAATACTGGACTCGGACTAGGACTGGTGGCAGAGATGAATCTGGTGGAACTCGGACTGGTGATGGTATATGACGGTAGTATATGTGGGCTCGGATTGGTGGTGGTATATGGACTCGGATCGGTGGTGGTATATGGACTCGGATTGGTGGTGGTATATGGACTCAGAGAAATAGCAGATAAGCTGTGGTGGTATATGGTAGGGGCGATGATGATGGTGCGGCGGCGGCGTGACAACTTGTGAACAGAACTCGAAACTCTAAAGAACTAGACGCTAAGACCAGCAACTTGACACGACGATGCAACCGCAAATTCAACAAAGCAAAAACCCTAAAAAGATTATGCAAAGGCTCAGATTGGTTCGGATATGATGAACTAACCCTAATTTTTTTTTGTGGCTTTTTTTTTGGACAATACGTAAGAAAATAAATCTAATCTAGGGAAAACTGGAAATTCTCACCGAGCAACCTGAAAACTGATACCACTTGATAGAGGCGAGGGTGTCCCGATCTTTCGATGAGATGGTAACTATCGATTTGGTGGAGCCGACTTTGACGATCCGACTACAAACATGCACGACGTTGCGCCTTAGCAATCGCTAAACCAATCTCCTGAGGTTACTGACGATGCTGGAAGGACGATCAACCTGACCACGAAGGTCTATTCCTGCACGCAATCGAAGAACAAGCAAGAATATGATAATGCAATCTGAATATTGCGAATATAGATGAAGTATTGATAATGGTGGGGATCCGAAAGCGGTCTTGGTCTGGTCGTTGGACACAAACGAAGTACACGAAGTTGCAATGGCTAACTTTTAACTAAACAAATCCCAAAGTCTAAACGGTGCCCTAAGGGCTGTATATATGGAGGAAGAGGAGGGGATTTCGTGGCCCTTGAAGGAGGGGTCCGAAACCAACCCTATCTCTTGTTTCCCCACACATACGGACTCTAAAAACAGCCTATACTCAAGTATTTCGAAATTACATGGGCCTGGCCCAATAATAAGGTGACGCAGCACCTATAATAGCCTCTGGACGAAATTTATGAAGTGGCATCATGTATATTTCGTCCAAGGCTTCCTGCACTCCTTATGGTGGCTTCAAAGTCCTGAAATCATCACTTGTAACTCCGTTCTTGTTCCCCTTGTGCATGCCATCATCTCCATGCTTGAACTTGCTCCAAGGTTCCTCTTTCTTGTCCAAGCTAGGCCCTTCATTTGTAAGCAAAACAAATGTATCCAATTTAGGCAGCATCATATTCTCATGAACTTTAGAATCATTACCAAGAAACGAAAGTACCTGATATTTTAATTGGCGTGCGCGAGCTCTAGTAATTGGTCCAGTATGTATAGAAGCAGGGGCTGTGGGTGTAACAATGGTATTGATGTCCTCATCATCTTTTTTTCTTTTTTTTTTGCTCCGCAACAATTTTTTTTCGAAAAAGTCTACAAATGGTCTAAAAACTGCCTAGCCAGAATTTTCCAGACTTAGTTTTTTTTTTTTGAAACTGGAACTATTTTTCTTCTACGGGTAGCACGAAAATTGGGGAATCCGACTTGTTCACGACTCGCAGTACCGCGTGATCTGGAACTCTAAAATAAAGGAATAAATACTGGACTCGGACTAGGACTGGTGGCAGAGATGAATATGGTGGAACTCGGACTGGTGATGGTATATGACGGTAGTATATATGGACTCGGATTGGTGGTGGTATATGGACTCGGATCGGTGGTGGTATATGGACTCAGAGAAATAGCAGATAAGCTGTGGTGGTATATGGTAGGGGCGATGATGATGGTGCGGCGGCGGCGTGACAACTTGTGAACAGAACTCGAAACTCTAAAGAACTAGACGCTAAGACCAGCAACTTGACACGACGATGCAACCGCAAATTCAACAAAGCAAAAACCCTAAAAAGATTATGCAAAGGCTCAGATTGGTTCTGATATGATGAACTAACCCTAATTTTTTTTTGTGGCTTTTTTTTTGGACAATACGTAAGAAAATAAATCTAATCTAGGGAAAACTGGAAATTCTCACCGAGCAACCTGAAAACTGATACCACTTGATAGAGGCGAGGGTGTCCCGATCTTTCGATGAGATGGTAACTATCGATTTGGTGGAGCCGACTTTGACGATCCGACTACAAACGGGCACGACGTTGCGCCTTAGCAATCGCTAAACCAATCTCCTGAGGTTACTGACGATGCTGGAAGCACGATCAACCTGACCACGAAGGTCTATTCCTGCACGCAATCGAAGAACAAGCAAGAATATGATAATGCAATCTGAATATTGCGAATATAGATGAAGTATTGATAATGGTGGGGATCCGAAAGCGGTCTTGGTCTGGTCGTTGGACACAAACGAAGTACACGAAGTTGCAATGGCTAACTTTTAACTAAACAAATCCCAAAGTCTAAACGGTGCCCTAAGGGCTGTATATATGGAGGAAGAGGAGGGGATTTCATGGCCCTTGAAGGAGGGGTCCGAAACCAACCCTATCTCTTGTTTCCCCACACATACGGACTCTAAAAACAGCCTATACTCAAGTATTTCGAAATTACATGGGCCTGGCCCAATAATAAGGTGACGCAGCACCTATAATAGCCTCTGGACGAAATTTATGAAGTGACATCTTGTATATTTCGTCCAAGGCTTCCTGCACTCATTATGGTGGCTTCAAAGTCCTGAAATCATCACTTGTAACTCCGTTCTTGTTCCCCTTGTGCATGCCATCATCTCCATGCTTGAACTTGCTCCAAGGTTCCTCTTTCTTGTCCAAGCTAGGCCCTTCATTTGTAAGCAAAACAAATGTATCCAATTTAGGCAGCATCATATTCTCATGAACTTTAGAATCATTACCAAGAAACGAAAGTACCTGATGTTTTAATTGGCGTGCGCGAGCTCTAGTAATTGGTCCAGTATGTATAGAAGCAGGGGTTGTGGGTGTAACAATGGTATTGATGTCCTCATCATCCTCCCCTTCTTGAAATGAAGTCGTCCTCGACGGAAGCTCATCTTCCTCACCCAAATAAGGCTTCAGATCTGCAATGTTAAAAGTGGGACTAACCCCAAAATCTGCAGGCAGCTCAAGTTTATATGCATTATCATTTATTTTCTCTAACACCTTAAAAGGACCATCAGCACGTGGCATTAGCTTTGATTTGCGCAAATCAGGAAATCTATCCTTACGCAAATGTAACCAAACAAGATCTCCAGGTGCAAACACAACATGTTTTCTACCCTTATCTCCAGCAAGTTTATATTTAGCATTCATACGCTCAATGCTCTCCTTAGTTAACTCATGCATTTTTAAGATCAATTCAGCACGTTGTTTAGCATCAAAATTAACCTTCTCCGAAGATGGAAGAGGCAACAAATCAATTGGTGCACGAGGCAGGAAACCATACACAATTTCAAAAGGACACATCTTAGTAGTAGAATGCAATGAACGATTATAAGCAAATTCAATATGAGGCAAGCATTCTTCCCACATTTTCTTGTTATTCTTCAAAACAGCCCTAAGCATAGTAGACAATGTTCTATTGACTACTTCAGTTTGTCCATCAGTTTGGGGGTGACATGTAGTACTAAAAAGCAGTTTAGTCCCCAACTTAGCCCATAAACATCTCCAAAAGTGGCTAAGAAATTTAGTATCACGATCTGAAACAATAGTATTTGGCACACCATGCAAGCGTATAATTTCACGAAAGAACAAATCAGCAACATTAACAGCATCATCGCTTTTATGACATGGTATAAAGTGTGCCATTTTCGAGAACCTATCCACGACAACAAATATGCTAGCCCTCCCCTTCTTTGTTCGAGGTAAACCTAAAACAAAGTCCATAGATATATCCTCCCAAGGAACACTAGGTACAGGCAAAGGCATATATAAACCATGAGGATTGAGTCGTGACTTAGCTTTTTGACATGTAGTGCAGCGAGCAACAAAACGCTCAACATCCCGTCTCATCTTTGGCCAAAAGAAATGTGTAGCAAGTATATCCTCCGTCTTCTTCACGCCAAAGTGTCCCATTAATCCTCCTCCATGCGCCTCCTGCAACAACAAAAGACGAACGGAGCTAGCTGGAATGCATAGCTTGTTAGCACGAAACACACATCCATCGTTAACGACGAACTTGTTCCATGTTCTCCCTTCCTTACAATTCTGCAATACATCTTTAAATTCAGCATCATGCACATATTGATCTTTGATGGTCTCCAAACCAAATATTTTAAAGTCAAGTTGTGAAAGCATAGTATAACGACGAGACAATGCATCAGCAATAACATTTTCTTTACCCTTCTTGTGTTTAATGACATAAGGGAAAGTCTCAATAAATTCAACCCATTTAGCATGTCTACGGTTCAGTTTTGCTTGACTTTTAATGTGTTTCAAAGATTCATGATCAGAATGTATAACAAATTCTTTGGGCCATAAATAATGTTGCCATGTTTCTAAGGTCCGAACAAGAGCATATAATTCTTTATCATAAGTAGAATAGTTCAGACTAGGCCCACTCAATTTTTCAGAAAAGTATGCAACAGGTTTGCCATCTTGTAATAAAACACCTCCTAATCCAATTCTACTAGCATCACATTCAAGCTCAAAAGTCTTATTAAAATCAGGAAGTTGGAGTAAAGGAGCATGTGTCAACTTATCTTTCAATACCGTGAAGGCTTCTTCCTGTGAGGTACCCCAAACAAAAGGCACATCCTTCTTTGTAAGCTCATTGAGAGGTGCAGCAATGGTGCTGAAATCTCTCACAAAATGCCTATAGAAACCAGCGAGTCCAAGAAAACTCCTCACTTGAGTGACCGTTTTGGGCTGTGGCCAACTCTCAATAGCTTCAATCTTGGCTTTATCAACTTCAATTCCCTGTGGAGTAACAACATAGCCAAGAAAAGATACTCGGTCGGTGCAAAAGGTGCACTTCCCAAGGTTACCAAACAAACGTGCATCACGTAAAGCAATAAAAACAGCACGTAAATGTTCCAAATGTTCCTCCAAAGATCTGCTATAAATCAGTATATCATCAAAATAGACTACCACAAATCGTCCAATGAAAGCACGTAAAACTTCGTTCATTAATCTCATGAAAGTACTAGGTGCATTAGTTAACCCAAAAGGCATGACTAACCACTCATATAATCCAAACTTTGTTTTAAATGCTGTTTTCCATTCATCCCCCAATTTCATACCAATTTGATGGTATTCTCCAAAGTTGATTTGCGTAGTGGATACCATCAAATTCGTATGAAATTGGGAGATGAATGGAAAACAGCATTTAAAACTAAGTTCGGTTTATATGAGTGGTTAGTCATGCCTTTTGGGTTAACTAATGCACCTAGTACTTTCATGAGATTAATGAACGAAGTTTTACGTGCTTTCATTGGACGATTTGTGGTAGTCTATTTTGATGATATACTGATTTATAGCAGATCTTTGGAGGAACATTTGGAACATTTACGTGCTGTTTTTATTGCTTTACGTGATGCACGTTTGTTTGGTAACCTTGGGAAGTGCACCTTTTGCACCGACCGAGTATCTTTTCTTGGCTATGTTGTTACTCCACAGGGAATTGAAGTTGATAAAGCCAAGATTGAAGCTATTGAGAGTTGGCCACAGCCAAAAACGGTCACTCAAGTGAGGAGTTTTCTTGGACTCGCTGGTTTCTATAGGCGTTTTGTGAGAGATTTCAACACCATTGCTGCACCTCTCAATGAGCTTACAAAGAAGGATGTGCCTTTTGTTTGGGGTACCTCACAGGAAGAAGCCTTCACGGTATTGAAAGATAAGTTGACACATGCTCCTTTACTCCAACTTCCTGATTTTAATAAGACTTTTGAGCTTGAATGTGATGCTAGTGGAATTGGATTAGGAGGTGTTTTATTACAAGATGGCAAACCTGTTGCATACTTTTCTGAAAAAATGAGTGGGCCTAGTCTGAACTATTCTACTGATGATAAAGAATTATATGCTCTTGTTCGGACCTTAGAAACATGGCAACATTATTTATGGCCCAAAGAATTTGTTATACATTCTGATCATGAATCTTTGAAACACATTAAAAGTCAAGCAAAACTGAACCGTAGACATGCTAAATGGGTTGAATTTATTGAGACTTTCCCTTATGTCATTAAACACAAGAAGGGTAAAGAAAATGTTATTGCTGATGCATTGTCTCGTCGTTATACTATGCTTTCACAACTTGACTTTAAAATATTTGGTTTGGAGACCATCAAAGATCAATATGTGCATGATGCTGAATTTAAAGATGTATTGCAGAATTGTAAGGAAGGGAGAACATGGAACAAGTTCGTCGTTAACGATGGATTTGTGTTTCGTGCTAACAAGCTATGCATTCCAGCTAGCTCCGTTCGTCTTTTGTTGTTGCAGGAGGCGCATGGAGGAGGATTAATGGGACACTTTGGCGTGAAGAAGACGGAGGATATACTTGCTACACATTTCTTTTGGCCAAAGATGAGACGGGATGTTGAGCGTTTTGTTGGTCGCTGCACTACATGTCAAAAAGCTAAGTCACGACTCAATCCTCATGGTTTATATATGCCTTTGCCTGTACCTAGTGTTCCTTGGGAGGATATATCTATGGACTTTGTTTTAGGTTTACCTCGAACAAAGAAGGGGAGGGATAGCATATTTGTTGTCGTGGATAGGTTCTCGAAAATGGCACACTTTATACCATGTCATAAAAGCGATGATGCTGTTAATGTTGCTGATTTGTTCTTTCGTGAAATTATACGCTTGCATGGTGTGCCAAATACTATTGTTTCAGATCGTGATACTAAATTTCTTAGCCACTTTTGGAGATGTTTATGGGCTAAGTTGGGGACTAAACTGCTTTTTAGTACTACATGTCACCCCCAAACTGATGGACAAACTGAAGTAGTCAATAGAACATTGTCTACTATGCTTAGGGCTGTTTTGAAGAATAACAAGAAAATGTGGGAAGAATGCTTGCCTCATATTGAATTTGCTTATAATCGTTCATTGCATTCTACTACTAAGATGCGTCCTTTTGAAATTGTGTATGGTTTCCTTCCTCGTGCACCAATTGATTTGTTGCCTCTTCCATCTTCGGAGAAGGTTAATTTTGATGCTAAACAACGTGCTGAATTGATCTTAAAAATGCATGAGTTAACTAAGGAGAACATTGAGCGTATGAATGCTAAATATAAACTTGCTGGAGATAAGGGTAGAAAACATGTTGAGTTTGCACCTGGAGATCTTGTTTGGTTACATTTGCGTAAGGATAGATTTCCTGATTTGCGCAAATCAAAGCTAATGCCACGTGCTGATGGTCCTTTTAAGGTGTTAGAGAAAATAAATGATAATGCATATAAACTTGAGCTGCCTGCAGATTTTGGGGTTAGTCCCACTTTTAACATTGCAGATCTGAAGCCTTATTTGGGTGAGGAAGATGAGCTTCCGTCGAGGACGACTTCATTTCAAGAAGGGGAGGATGATGAGGACATCAATACCATTGTTACACCCACAACCCCTGCTTCTATACATACTGGACCAATTACTAGAGCTCGCGCACGCCAATTAAAATATCAGGTACTTTCGTTTCTTGGTAATGATTCTAAAGTTCATGAGAATATGATGCTACCTAAATTGGATACATTTGTTTTGCTTACAAATGAAGGGCCTAGCTTGGACAAGAAAGAGGAACCTTGGAGCAAGTTCAAGCATGGAGATGATGGCATGCCCAAGGGGAACAAGAACGGAGTTACAAGTGATGATTTCAGGACTTTGAAGCCACCATAATGAGTGCAGGAAGCCTTGGACGAAATATACAAGATGTCACTTCATAAATTTTGTCCAGAGGCTATTATAGGTGCTGCGTCACCATATTATTGGGCCAGGCCCATGTAATTTCGAAATACTTGAGTATAGGCTGTTTTTAGAGTCCGTATGTGTGGGGAAACAAGAGATAGGGTTGGTTTCAGACCCCTCCTTCAAGGGCCACGAAATTCCCTCCTCTTCCTCCATATATACAGCCCTTAGGGCACTGTTTAGACTTTGGGTTTTGTTTAGATTAAAAGTTCGCCATAGCTGCAACTTCGCGTACTTCGTTTGTGTTCAACGACCAGACCAAGACGTCACAGAACCCCACCTTGATCAATAAAGCTTTCATCTTATATTCGCAATATCCAGATTGCAAATCTTAGTTTCTTGCTTGTTCTTCGTTTGCTTGCAGGAGATAGACCCTCGTGGTCAGGTTGATTGTGCTCCGGCGTGGTCAATAACCTCTCGGAGGTGGTTTAGCGATTGCTAAGGCGCGACGTCCTCGCACGTTCGTAGTCGGATCGTCAAAGTCTACTCCACCAAAAACGATAGCTATCATCTCATCGAAAGATCGGGACACCCTCGCCTCTATCATCTACATATGCTGATTATGTTGATTGTGATGTGGTACCCATGCAAGCATGTTCATTATTACTTGATAAAAATTCTGTACACCATGGTAGAAACAATCAGTATACTCTTGTTCATAAGGATAAACATATTACTTTGCTTCCTATGACTCCTGATTCTATTTTGAAAGATGATATTAATAGAGCTAGTAAAGCAAAACAGGAGAAAAATAAGAGTGAAAATCAGATTGTGGCAAAAGAATTTGAGCAACAAATGAAGCCTAATAATAAACCATCTAGTGTTGCTTCTGAAATTAAATTGAAAAGTGCATGCTTACTTGCCACCAAATCTGATATTGATGATCTAGATTTCAGCAATTCTGTTTGCTATGCTTTTGTGTGCAAAGAGGCGTTATTTTCATTCGAGGACGTGCCTTCCTCTTTGCCTCCTGCGGTCACTAACATTTTGCAGGAGTTCGCTGACGTCTTTCCACAAGACGTGCCACCGGGATTACCACCTATTCGCGGGATTGAGCATCAGATTGACTTAATTCCCGGTGCTTCGTTGCCAAACCGTGCGCCATACCGTACCAATCCAGAGGAGACGAAGGAGATTATGCGTCCAGTACAGGAGTTGCTCGACAAAGGTTATATACGCGAATCCCTTAGTCCTTGTGCTGTTCCTATTATTCTAGTGCCGAAAAAGGATAGTACATCGCGTATGTGTGTTGATTGTAGAGGCATTAATAATATTACTATTCGTTATCGTCATCCTATTCCTAGACTAGATGATATGCTTGATGAATTGAGTGGCTCTACAATATTCTCCAAAGTTGATTTGCGTAGTGGATACCATCAAATTCGTATGAAATTGGGGGATGAATGGAAAACAGCATTTAAAACAAAGTTTGGATTATATGAGTGGTTAGTCATGCCTTTTGGGTTAACTAATGCACCTAGTACTTTCATGAGATTAATGAACGAAGTTTTACGTGCTTTCATTGGACGATTTGTGGTAGTCTATTTTGATGATATACTGATTTATAGAAGATCTTTGGAGGAACATTTGGAACATTTACGTGCTGTTTTTATTGCTTTACGTGATGCACGTTTGTTTGGTAACCTTGGGAAGTGCACCTTTTGCACCGACCGAGTATCTTTTCTTGGCTATGTTGTTACTCCATAGGGAATTGAAGTTGATAAAGCCAAGATTGAAGCTATTGAGAGTTGGCCACAGCCCAAAACAGTCACTCAAGTGAGGAGTTTTCTTGGACTCGCTGGTTTCTATAGGCGTTTTGTGAGAGATTTCAGCACCATTGCTGCACCTCTCAATGAGCTTACAAAGAAGGATGTGCCTTTTGTTTGGGGTACCTCACAGGAAGAAGCCTTCACGGTATTGAAAGATAAGTTGACACATGCTCCTTTACTCCAACTTCCTGATTTTAATAAGACTTTTGAGCTTGAATGTGATGCTAGTGGAATTGGATTAGGAGGTGTTTTATTACAAGATGGCAAACCTGTTGCATACTTTTCTGAAAAATTGAGTGGGCCTAGTCTGAACTATTCTACTTATGATAAAGAATTATATGCTCTTGTTCGGACCTTAGAAACATGGCAACATTATTTATGGCCCAAAGAATTTGTTATACATTCTGATCATGAATCTTTGAAACACATTAAAAGTTAAGCAAAACTGAACCGTAGACATGCTAAATGGGTTGAATTTATTGAGACTTTCCCTTATGTCATTAAACACAAGAAGGGTAAAGAAAATGTTATTGTTGATGCATTGTCTCGTCGTTATACTATGCTTTCACAACTTGACTTTAAAATATTTGGTTTGGAGACCATCAAAGATCAATATGTGCATGATGCTGAATTTAAAGATGTATTGCAGAATTGTAAGGAAGGGAGAACTTGGAACAAGTTCGTCGTTAACGATGGATTTGTGTTTCGTGCTAACAAGCTATGCATTCCAGCTAGCTCCGTTCGTCCTTTGTTGTTGCAGGAGGCGCATGGAGGACTTTGTTTTAGGTTTACCTCGAACAAAGAAGGGGAGGGATAGCATATTTGTTGTCATGGATAGGTTCTCGAAAATGGCACACTTTATACCATGTCATAAAAGCGATGATGCTGTTAATGTTGCTGATTTGTTCTTTCGTGAAATTATACGCTTGCATGGTGTGCCAAATACTATTGTTTCAGATCGTGATACTAAATTTCTTAGCCACTTTTGGAGATGTTTATGGGCTAAGTTGGGGACTAAACTGCTTTTTAGTACTACATGTCACCCCCAAACTGATGGACAAACTGAAGTAGTCAATAGAACATTGTCTACTATGCTTAGGGCTGTTTTGAAGAATAACAAGAAAATGTGGGAAGAATGCTTGCCTCATATTGAATTTGCTTATAATCGTTCATTGCATTCTACTACTAAGATGTGTCCTTTTGAAATTGTGTATGGTTTCCTTCCTCGTGCACCAATTGATTTGTTGCCTCTTCCATCTTCGGAGATGGTTAATTTTGATGCTAAACAACGTGCTGAATTGATCTTAAAAATGCATGAGTTAACTAAGGAGAACATTGAGCGTATGAATGCTAAATATAAACTTGCTGGAGATAAGGGTAGAAAACATGTTGTGTTTGCACCTGGATATCTTGTTTGGTTACATTTGCGTAAGGATAGATTTCCTGATTTGCGCAAATCAAAGCTAATGCCACGTGCTGATGGTCCTTTTAAGGTGTTAGAGAAAATAAATGATAATGCATATAAACTTGAGCTGCCTGCAGATTTTGGGGTTAGTCCCACTTTTAACATTGCAGATCTGAAGCCTTATTTGGGTGAGGAAGATGAGCTTCCGTCGAGGACGACTTCATTTCAAGAAGGGGAGGATGATGAGGACATCAATACCATTGTTACACCCACAACCCCTACTTCTATACATACTGGACCAATTACTAGAGCTCGCGCACGCCAATTAAAATATCAGGTACTTTCGTTTCTTGGTAATGATTCTAAAGTTCATGAGAATATGGTGCTGCCTAAATTGGATACATTTGTTTGGCTTACAAATGAAGGGCCTAGCTTGGACAAGAAAGAGGAACCTTGGAGCAAGTTCAAGCATGGAGATGATGGCATGCACAAGGGGAACAAGAACGGAGTTACAAGTGATGATTTCAGGACTTTGAAGCCACCATAATGAGTGCAGGAAGCCTTGGACGAAATATACAAGATGTCACTTCATAAATTTCGTCCAGAGGCTATTATAGGTGATGCGTCACCTTATTATTGGGCCAGGCCCATGTAATTTCGAAATACTTGAGTATAGGCTGTTTTTAGAGTCCGTATGTGTGGGGAAACAAGAGATTGGGTTGGTTTCGGACCCCTCCTTCAAGGGCCACGAAATCCCCTCCTCTTCCTCCATATATACAGCCCTTAGGGCACCGTTTAGACTTTGGGTTTTGTTTAGATTAAAAGTTCGCCATAGCTGCAACTTCGCGTACTTCGTTTGTGTTCAACGACCAGACCAAGACGTCACAGAACCCCACCTTGATCAATAAAGCTTTCATCTTATATTCGCAATATCCAGATTGCAAATCTTAGTTTCTTGCTTGTTCTTCGTTTGCTTGCAGGAGATAGACCCTCGTGGTCAGGTTGATTGTGCTCCGGCGTGGTCAATAACCTCTCGGAGTTGGTTTAGCGATTGCTAAGGCGCGACGTCCTCGCACGTTCGTAGTCGGATCGTCAAAGTGTACTCCACCAAAAACGATAGCTATCATCTCATCGAAAGATCGGGACACCCTCGCCTCTATCATTGCGAATATAAGATGAAAGCTTTATTGATCAAGGTGGGGTTCTGTGACGTCTTGGTCTGGTCGTTGAACACAAACGAAGTACGCGAAGTTGCAGCTATGGCGAACTTTTAATCTAAACAAAACCCAAAGTCTAAACGGTGCCCTAAGGGCTGTATATATGGAGGAAGAGGAGGGGATTTCGTGGCCCTTGAAGGAGGGGTCCGAAACCAACCCTATCTCTTGTTTCCCCACACATACGGACTCTAAAAACAGCCTATACTCAAGTATTTCGAAATTACATGGGCCTGGCCCAATAATAAGGTGACGCAGCACCTATAATAGCCTCTGGACGAAATTTATGAAGTGACATCTTGTATATTTCGTCCAAGGCTTCCTGCACTCATTATGGTGGCTTCAAAGTCCTGAAATCATCACTTGTAACTTCGTTCTTGTTCCCCTTGTGCATGCCATCATCTCCATGCTTGAACTTGCTCCAAGGTTCCTCTTTCTTGTCCAAGCTAGGCCCTTCATTTGTAAGCAAAACAAATGTATCCAATTTAGGCAGCATCATATTCTCATGAACTTTAGAATCATTACCAAGAAACGAAAGTACCTGATATTTTAATTGGCGTGCGCGAGCTCTAGTAATTGGTCCAGTATGTATAGAAGCAGGGGCTGTGGGTGTAACAATGGTATTGATGTATTCATCATCCTCCCCTTCTTGAAATGAAGTCGTCCTCGACGGAAGCTCATCTTCCTCACCCAAATAAGGCTTCAGATCTGCAATGTTAAAAGTGGGACTAACCCCAAAATCTGCAGGCAGCTCAAGTTTATATGCATTATCATTTATTTTCTCTAACACCTTAAAAGGACCATCAGCACGTGGCATTAGCTTTGATTTCCGCAAATCAGGAAATCTATCCTTACGCAAATGTAACCAAACAAGATCTCCAGGTGCAAACACAACATGTTTTCTACCCTTATCTCCAGCAAGTTTATATTTAGCATTCATACGCTCAATGTTCTCCTTAGTTAACTCATGCATTTTTAAGATCAATTCAGCATGTTGTTTAGCATCAAAATTAACCTTCTCCGAAGATGGAAGAGGCAACAAATCAATTGGTGCACGAGGAAGGAAACCATACACAATTTCAAAAGGACACATCTTAGTAGTAGAATGCAATGAACGATTATAAGCAAATTCAATATGAGGCAAGCATTCTTCCCACATTTTCTTGTTATTCTTCAAAACAGCCCTAAGCATAGTAGACAATGTTCTATTGACTACTTCAGTTTGTCCATCAGTTTGGGGGTGACATGTAGTACTAAAAAGCAGTTTAGTCCCCAACTTAGCCCATAGACATCTCCAAAAGTGGCTAAGAAATTTAGTATCACGATCTGAAACAATAGTATTTGGCACACCATGCAAGCGTATAATTTCACGAAAGAATAAATCAGCAACATTAACAGCATCATCGCTTTTATGACATGGTATAAAGTGTGCCATTTTCGAGAACCTATCCACGACAACAAATATGCTATCCCTCCCCTTCTTTGTTCGAGGTAAACCTAAAACAAAGTCCATAGATATATCCTCCCAAGGAACACTAGGTACAGGCAAAGGCATATATAAACCATGAGGATTGAGTCGTGACTTAGCTTTTTGACATGTAGTGCAGCGAGCAACAAAACGCTCAACATCCCGTCTCATCTTTGGCCAAAAGAAATGTGTAGCAAGTATATCCTCCGTCTTCTTCACGCCAAAGTGTCCCATTAATCCTCCTCCAGGCGCCTCCTGCAACAACAAAAGACGAACGGAGCTAGCTGGAATGCATAGCTTGTTAGCACGAAACACAAATCCATCGTTAACGACGAACTTGTTCCATGTTCTCCCTTCCTTACAATTCTGCAATACATCTTTAAATTCAGCATCATGCACATATTGATCTTTGATGGTCTCCAAACCAAATATTTTAAAGTCAAGTTGTGAAAGCATAGTATAACGACGAGACAATGCATCAGCAATAACATTTTCTTTACCCTCGAATGGTGGAATATTCAATTTTAATTTAGGAAGATGGTCATGATCTCGTACCTGAAGTGGTGGTGCAGACCTACCATTGCGATTATTTGCATGTGGACGACCTGGTGCTGGTGGTTGCACGTAGTTATGATTTTGATCAACCTCATCCTCATAATCGCCCGCATAATCATCCTCCTCCTCGGCACCAGCAGCAGCAGGAGCAGGAGCCAAAGAAGCATCAACAGTAGGTACAGCAGCACCAGAAGTTTGGCCATCCTCAAGAGGAACACGCTTCGCTCGTCCGAACTGATTTGGAAGGGGGCGTTGTTGTTGTCGTTGCAGAGGTGCGACAGGTGCAGCCGGTGGTGGTTGGGGAAGACGCGTGAGCAATTCATTAAACTTGTTATCCAGCTTTGTCTCGAACGACTTCTCCATGCCATCTATCTTCTCCCTGGCCTCTTCAAATCTGTTTAGCACATCTCCCACCTGGCCACTCATCATTTGCTGAAATTTATCATGCAACTCCTTGTTCGTCATGTTCTCCCAGTCAATCTCGTCGGCTTGTGATCCTGCCATGGTTAGCAGCAACAGAAACACACAAGAATATGATCCTACAGACTACTAGAAAGTGGTGGTGGTGTGGTGCGGTGTCACAAATCCGTCAAGCAAATCTCAAATTCTTACCAGTTCTTACCCAGCAGCAGGTGGTGATCGGCAACCTTTGTAGTCAAAACTCTCAGAGCTTGGACAGAGCGATTGCCAGGTGGTGTCAAACGCACGATGTAGATGTATGTGGAGCTGGGAAGGCTTATGATATGGTAGCAAAAAGGGTCAGCAATAATCAATTCAGAGATGCAATGTTGAATAAACTCTCAACGACGGTACTGTGCTGGTCCTAGGCTAGACCGTGCTAGAGACGCGAGCCTAGAACACTAACAAAAATCACGGCGTTGCACGTAAACAAGGGAGGAGCACACTCTGAATTTTTTTCTTTTTTTTTTTTGCACTTTTTTTTTCCTCTTTTTTTTTTTTGCTTCGCAACAATTTTTTTTCGAAAAAGTCTACAAATGGTCTAAAAACTGCCTAGCCAGAATTTTCCAGACTTAGTTTTTTTTTTTTTGAAACTGGAACTATTTTTCTTCTGCGGGTAGCATGAAAATTGGGGAATCCGACTTGTTCACGACTCGTAGTATCGCGTGATCTTGAACTCTAAAATAAAGGAATAAATACTGGACTCGGACTAGGACTGGTGGCAGAGATGAATCTGGTGGAACTCGGACTGGTGATGGTATATGACGGTAGTATATGTGGGCTCGGATTGGTGGTGGTATATGGACTCGGATCGGTGGTGGTATATGGACTCGGATCGGTGGTGGTATATGGACTCGGATCAGTGGTGGTATATGGACTCAGAGAAATAGCAGATAAGCTGTGGTGGTATACGGTAGGGGCGATGATGATGGTGCGGCGGCGGCGTGACAACTTGTGAACAGAACTCGAAACTCTAAAGAACTAGACGCTAAGACCAGCAACTTGACACGACGATGCAACCGCAAATTCAACAAAGCAAAAACCCTAAAAAGATTATGCAAAGGCTCAGATTGGTTCGGATATGATGAACTAACCCTAAATTTTATTTTTTTGGCTTTTTCCTGGACTGTAGGTATGAAGAACAGACTCGATCTAAACTACAAAAAACTGTAATCTCACCGAGCAACCTGGGAATCTGATACCACTTGATAGAGGCGAGGGTGTCCCGATCTTTCGATGAGATGATAGCTATCGTTTTTGGTGGAGTAGACTTTGACGATCCGACTATGAACGTGCGAGGACGTCGCGCCTTAGCAATCGCTAAACCAACTCCGAGAGGTTATTGACCACGCCGGAGCACAATCAACCTGATCACGAGGGTCTATCTCCTGCAAGCAAACGAAGAACAAGCAAGAAACTAAGATTTGCAATCTGGATATTACGAATATAAGATGAAAGCTTTATTGATCATTGTGGGGTTCTGTGACGTCTTGCTCTGGTCGTTGAACACAAACGAAGTACGCGAAGTTGCAACTATGGCGAACTTTTAATCTAAACAAAACCCAAAGTCTAAACGGTGCCCTAAGGGCTGTATATATGGAGGAAGAGGAGGGGATTTCGTGGCCCTTGAAGGAGGGGTCCGAAACCAACCCTATCTCTTGTTTCCCCACACATACGGACTCTAAAAACAGCCTATACTCAAGTATTTCGAAATTACATGGGCCTGGCCCAATAATAAGGTGACGCAGCACCTATAATAGCCTCTGGACGAAATTTATGAAGTGACATCTTGTATATTTCGTCCAAGGCTTCCTGCACTCATTATGGTGGCTTCAAAGTCCTGAAATCATCACTTGTAACTCCGTTCTTGTTCCCCTTGTGCATGCCATCATCTCCATGCTTGAACTTGCTCCAAGGTTCCTCTTTCTTGTCCAAGCTAGGGCCTTCATTTGTAAGCAAAACAAATGTATCCAATTTAGGCAGCATCATATTCTCAAGAACTTTAGAATCATTACCAAGAAACGAAAGTACCTGATAATTTAATTGGCGTGCGCGAGCTCTAGTAATTGGTCCAGTATGTATAGAAGCAGGGGCTGTGGGTGTAACAATGGTATTGATGTCCTCATCATCCTCCCCTTCTTGAAATGAAGTCGTCCTCGACGGAAGCTCATCTTCCTCACCCAAATAAGGCTTCAGATCTGCAATGTTAAAAGTGGGACTAACCCCAAAATCTGCAGGCAGCTCAAGTTTATATGCATTATCATTTATTTTCTCTAACACCTTAAAAGGACCATCAGCACGTGGCATTAGCTTTGATTTGCGCAAATCAGGAAATCTATCCTTACGCAAATGTAACCAAACAAGATCTCCAGGTGCAAACACAACATGTTTTCTACCCTTATCTCCAGCAAGTTTATATTTAGCATTCATACGCTCAATGTTCTCCTTAGTTAACTCATGCATTTTTAATATCAATTCAGCACGTTGTTTAGCATCAAAATTAACCTTCTCCGAAGATGGAAGAGGCAACAAATCAATTGGTGCACGAGGAAGGAAACCATACACAATTTCAAAAGGACACATCTTAGTAGTAGAATGCAATGAACGATTATAAGCAAATTCAATATGAGGCAAGCATTCTTCCCACATTTTCTTGTTATTCTTCAAAACAGCCCTAAGCATAGTAGACAATGTTCTATTGACTACTTCAGTTTGTCCATCAGTTTGGGGGATGAATGGAAAACAGCATTTAAAACAAAGTTTGGATTATATGAGTGGTTAGTCATGCCTTTTGGGTTAACTAATGCACCTAGTACTTTCATGAGATTAATGAACGAAGTTTTACGTGCTTTCATTGGACGATTTGTGGTAGTCTATTTTGATGATATACTGATTTATAGCAGATCTTTGGAGGAACATTTGGAACATTTACGTGCTGTTTTTATTGCTTTACGTGATGCACGTTTGTTTGGTAACCTTGGGAAGTGCACCTTTTGCACCGACCGAGTATCTTTTCTTGGCTATGTTGTTACTCCACAGGGAATTGAAGTTGATAAAGCCAAAATTGAAGCTATTGAGAGTTGGCCACAGCCCAAAACGGTCACTCAAGTGAGGAGTTTTCTTGGACTCGCTGGTTTCTATAGGCGTTTTGTGAGAGATTTCAGCACCATTGCTGCACCACTCAATGGGCTTACAAAGAAGGATGTGCCTTTTGTTTGGGGTACCTCACAGGAAGAAGCCTTCACGGTATTGAAAGATAAGTTGACACATGCTCCTTTACTCCAACTTCCTGATTTTAATAAGACTTTTGAGCTTGAATGTGATGCTAGTGGAATTGGATTAGGAGGTGTTTTATTACAAGATGGCAAACCTGTTGCATACTTTTCTGAAAAATTGAGTGGGCCTAGTCTGAACTATTCTACTTATGATAAAGAATTATATGCTCTTGTTCGGACCTTAGAAACATGGCAACATTATTTATGGCCCAAAGAATTTGTTATACATTCCGATCATGAATCTTTGAAACACATTAAAAGTCAAGCAAAACTGAACCGTAGACATGCTAAATGGGTTGAATTTATTGAGACTTTCCCTTATGTCATTAAACACAAGAAGGGTAAAGAAAATGTTATTGCTGATGCATTGTCTCGTCGTTATACTATGCTTTCACAACTTGACTTTAAAATATTTGGTTTGGAGACCATCAAAGATCAATATGTGCATGATGCTGAATTTAAAGATGTATTGCAGAATTGTAAGAAAGGGAGAACATGGAACAAGTTCGTCGTTAACGATGGATTTGTGTTTCGTGCTAACAAGCTATGCATTCCAGCTAGCTCCGTTCGTCTTTTGTTGTCCCGGGCTCTGATACCACTTGATAGAGGCGGGGGTGTCCCGATCTTTCGATGAGATGATAGCTATCGATTTGGTGGAGTCGACTTTGACGATCCGACTACAAACGTGCACGACGTTGCGCCTTAGCAATCGCTAAACCAATCTCCCGAGGTTACTGACGATACTGAAAGCACGATCAGCCTGACCACTAAGGTCTATTCCTGCACGCAATCGAAGAACAAGCAAGAATATGATAATGCAATCTGAATATTGCGAATATAGATGAAGTATTGATAGAGGTGGCGATCCGAAAGCGGTCTTGGTCTGGTCGTTGGACACAAACGAAGTACACGAAGTTGCAATGGCTAACTTTTAATCTAAACAAATCCCAAAGTCTAAACGGTGCCCTAAGGGCTGTATATATGGAGGAAGAGGAGGGGATTTCGTGGCCCTTGAAGGAGGGGTCCGAAACCAACCCTATCTCTTGTTTCCCCACACATACGGACTCTAAAAACAGCCTATACTCAAGTATTTCGAAATTACATGGGCCTGGCCCAATAATAAGGTGACGCAGCACCTATAATAGCCTCTGGACGAAATTTATGAAGTGACATCTTGTATATTTCGTCCAAGGCTTCCTGCACTCATTATGGTGGCTTCAAAGTCCTGAAATCATCACTTGTAACTCCGTTCTTGTTCCCCTTGTGCATGCCATCATCTCCATGCTTGAACTTGCTCCAAGGTTCCTCTTTCTTGTCCAAGCTAGGCCCTTCATTTGTAAGCAAAACAAATGTATCCAATTTAGGCAGCATCATATTCTCATGAACTTCAGAATCATTACCAAGAAACGAAAGTACCTGATATTTTAATTGGCGTGCGCGAGCTCTAGTAATTGGTCCAGTATGTATAGAAGCAGGGGCTGTGGGTGTAACAATGGTATTGATGTCCTCATCATCCTCCCCTTCTTGAAATGAAGTCGTCCTCGACGGAAGCTCATCTTCCTCACCCAAATAAGGCTTCAGATCCGCAATGTTAAAAGTGGGACTAACCCCAAAATCTACAGGCAGCTCAAGTTTATATGCATTATCATTTATTTTCTCTAACACCTTAAAAGGACCATCAGCACGTGGCATTAGCTTTGATTTGCGCAAATCAGGAAATCTATCCTTACGCAAATGTAACCAAACAAGATCTCCAGGTGCAAACACAACATGTTTTCTACCCTTATCTCCAGCAAGTTTATATTTAGCATTCATACGCTCAATGTTCTCCTTACTTAACTCATGCATTTTTAAGATCAATTCAGCACGTTGTTTAGCATCAAAATTAACCTTCTCCGAAGATGGAAGAGGCAACAAATCAATTGGTGCACGAGGAAGGAAACCATACACAATTTCAAAAGGACACATCTTAGTAGTAGAATGCAATGAACGATTATAAGCAAATTCAATATGAGGCAAGCATTCTTCCCACATTTTCTTGTTATTCTTCAAAACAGCCCTAAGCATAGTAGACAATGTTCTATTGACTACTTCAGTTTGTCCATCAGTTTGGGGGTGACATGTAGTACTAAAAAGCAGTTTAGTCCCCAACTTAGCCCATAAACATCTCCAAAAGTGGCTAAGAAATTTAGTATCACGATCTGAAACAATAGTATTTGGCACACCATGCAAGCGTATAATTTCACGAAAGAACAAATCAGCAACATTAACAGCATCATCGCTTTTATGACATGGTATAAAGTGTGCCATTTTCGAGAACCTATCCACGACAACAAATATGCTATCCCTCCCCTTCTTTGTTCGAGGTAAACCTAAAACAAAGTCCATAGATATATCCTCCCAAGGAACACTAGGTACAGGCAAAGGCATATATAAACCATGAGGATTGAGTCGTGACTTAGCTTTTTGACATGTAGTGCAGCGACCAACAAAACGCTCAACATCCCGTCTCATCTTTGGCCAAAAGAAATGTGTAGCAAGTATATCCTCCGTCTTCTTCACGCCAAAGTGTCCCATTAATCCTCCTCCATGCGCCTCCTGCAACAACAAAAGACGAACGGAGCTAGCTGGAATGCATAGCTTGTTAGCACGAAACACAAATCCATCGTTAACGACGAACTTGTTCCATGTTCTCCCTTCCTTACAATTCTGCAATACATCTTTAAATTCAGCATCATGCACATATTGATCTTTGATGGTCTCCAAACCAAATATTTTAAAGTCAAGTTGTGAAAGCATAGTATAACGACGAGACAATGCATCAGCAATAACATTTTCTTTACCCTTCTTGTGTTTAATGACATAAGGGAAAGTCTCAATAAATTCAACCCATTTAGCATGTCTACGGTTCAGTTTTGCTTGACTTTTAATGTGTTTCAAAGATTCATGATCAGAATGTATAACAAATTCTTTGGGCCATAAATAATGTTGCCATGTTTCTAAGGTCCGAACAAGAGCATATAATTCTTTATCAACTTCAATTCCCTGTGGAGTAACAACATAGCCAAGAAAAGATACTCGGTCGGTGCAAAAGGTGCACTTCCCAAGGTTACCAAACAAACGTGCATCACGTAAAGCAATAAAAACAGCATGTAAATGTTCCAAATGTTCCCCCAAAGATCTGCTATAAATCAGTATATCATCAAAATAGACTACCACAAATCGTCCAATGAAAGCACGTAAAACTTCGTTCATTAATCTCATGAAAGTACTAGGTGCATTAGTTAACCCAAAAGGCATGACTAACCACTCATATAATCCAAACTTTGTTTTAAATGCTGTTTTCCATTCATCCCCCAATTTCATACGAATTTGATGGTATCCACTACGCAAATCAACTTTGGAGAATATTGTAGAGCCACTCAATTCATCAAGCATATCATCTAGTCTAGGAATAGGATGACGATAACGAATAGTAATATTATTAATGCCTCTACAATCAACACACATACGCGATGTACTATCCTTTTTCGGCACTAGAATAATAGGAACAGCACAAGGACTAAGGGATTCGCGTATATAACCTTTGTCGAGCAACTCCTGTACTGGACGCATAATCTCCTTCGTCTCCTCTGGATTGGTACGGTATGGCGCACGGTTTGGCAACGAAGCACCGGGAATTAAGTCAATCTGATGCTCAATCCCGCGAATAGGTGGTAATCCCGGTGGCACGTCTTGTGGAAAGACGTCAGCGAACTCCTGCAAAATGTTAGTGACCGCAGGAGGCAAAGAGGAAGGCACGTCCTCGAATGAAAATAACGCCTCTTTGCACACAAAAGCATAGCAAACAGAATTGCTGAAATCTAGATCATCAATATCAGATTTGGTGGCAAGTAAGCATGCACTTTTCAATTTAATTTCAGAAGCAACACTAGATGGTTTATTATTAGGCTTCATTTGTTGCTCAAATTCTTTTGCCACAATCTGATTTTCACTCTTATTTTTCTCCTGTTTTGCTTTACTAGCTCTATTAATATCATCTTTCAAAATAGAATCAGGAGTCATAGGAAGCAAAGTAATATGTTTATCCTTATGAACAAGAGTATACTGATTGTTTCTACCATGGTGTACAGATTTTTTATCAAATTGCCATGGTCTACCAAGTAATAATGAACATGCTTGCATGGGTACCACATCACAATCAACATAATCAGCATATGTAGAGATACTAAAATGCACACGAACAGTACGTGTTACCTTAACCTTGCCGCTGTTGTTAAACCATTGGATATAGTAAGGATGTGGATGTGGTCTTGTGGTGAGAGATAGCTTCTCCACCATCTCCATGATAGCCAAGTTGTTGCAGCTCCCTCCATCTATGATGACGCGAACAGAACGTTCCTTCACAACTCCCTTTGTATGGAACAAATTATGCCTCTGATTTTGCTCAGCTTGTGTGACCTGCACACTCAAAACACGTTGAGCAACTAAACATTCATACCTGTCAGCGTCTTCAGGAGCCATGTATTGCGTCTCATGATCAGAATCATCTCCACCGTGTTCTTCACTTGTAATAAGAGCCAAAGTCTCCTCATCATAATCACTAGCGGACTCATACCCACCATCCTCAGTAGCAATCATAACACGCGGAGATTGGCATTCTCTCGCATAATGACCTCTTCCCTTACAACGACGACAAATAATATCATGTGTGTGCCCTGTTGATGCCATAGATGAAGAAGAGCTCTGGGCAGGCCCAGAAGGTGTACTCTTGGCAGATGGTGGTGGTGGTGCCTGTTTTCTTGTATCTCGATTGGAATTGGCGGCTGAAGTCAGTGGTGCCGTAGTAGGACGTGTGGGAGTAGAGGAGGCACGCGGTGTCCATGATGAAGATCGACCTGCAGAAAAATTAGTTCGCGCCAATGCCTGTCGATCCTGCACTTCACGTTCAGCTTTACAAGCAAGATGGAATAAATGAGTGATATTATTATACTCCTTATACTCTAGAATGGTCTGAATCTCTCTTTTTAATCCACCCATGAAACGTGCAAGCATAGCTTCATTCTCCTCAACAATACCACATCTAATCATGCCAGTTTGTAATTCCTGATAATATTCTTCTACAAAAAAATTTCCTTGTCTTAAGCGCTGCAATTTTTGAAGTAATTCACGTTGATAATATGGTGGAACCCAACGAGTACGCATAGCAGTTTTCAAAGCAGCCCACGTAGCTGGAATAGGATATAATCTACAATGTTCAGACCACCATACACATGCAAAACTAGTGAAAGCACAAACAGCAGCAGCAACACGTCGTTCCTCGGGATATTGTAAACATGTAAAACGTTGTTCAGTTTCTAACTCCCAAGTAAGATATATATCAGGAACATATCTACCCTCGAATGGTGGAATATTCAATTTTAATTTAGGAAGATGGTCATGATCTCGTACCTGAAGTGGTGGTGCAGACCTACCATTGCGATTATTTGCATGTGGACGACCTGGTGCTGGTGGTTGCACGTAGTTATGATTTTGATCAACCTCATCCTCATAATCGCCCGCGTAATCATCCTCCTCCTCGGCACCAGCAGCAGCAGGAGCAGAAGCCAAAGAAGCATCAACAGTAGGTACAGCAGCACCAGAAGTTTGGCCATCCTCAAGAGGAACACGCTTCGCTCGTCCGAACTGATTTGGAAGGGGGCGTTGTTGTTGTCGTTGCAGAGGTGCGACAGGTGCAGCCGGTGGTGGTCGGGGAAGACGCGTGAGCAATTCATTAAACTTGTTATCCAGCTTTGTCTCGAACGACTTCTCCATGCCATCTATCTTCTCCATGGCCTCTTCAAATCTGTTTAGCACATCTCCCACCTGGCCACTCATCATTTGCTGAAATTTATCATGCAACTCCTTGTTCGTCATGTTCTCCCAGTCAATCTCGTCGGCTTGTGATCCTGCCATGGTTAGCAGCAATAGAAACACACAAGAATATGATCCTACAGACTACTAGAAAGTGGTGGTGGTGTGGTGTGGTGTCACAAATCCGTCAAGCAAATCTCAAATTCTTACCAGTTCTTACCCAGCAGCAGGTGGTGATCGGCAACCTTTGTAGTCAAAACTCTCAGAGCTTGGATAGAGCGATTGCCAGGTGGTGTCAAACGCACGATGTAGATGTATGTGGAGCTGGGAAGGTGATGAGGACATCAATACCATTGTTACACCCACAGCCCCTGCTTCTATACATACTGGACCAATTACTAGAGCTCGCGCACGTCAATTAAAATATCAGGTACTTTCGTTTCTTGGTAATGATTCTAAAGTTCATGAGAATATGATGCTGCCTAAATTGGATACATTTGTTTTGCTTACAAATGAAGGGCCTAGCTTGGACAAGAAAGAGGAACCTTGGAGCAAGTTCAAGCATGGAGATGATGGCATGCACAAGGGGAACAAGAACGGAGTTACAAGTGATGATTTCAGGACTTTGAAGCCACCATAATGAGTGCAGGAAGCCTTGGACGAAATATACAAGATGTCACTTCATAAATTTCGTCCAGAGGCTATTATAGGTGCTGCGTCACCTTATTATTGGGCCAGGCCCATGTAATTTCGAAATACTTGAGTATAGGCTGTTTTTAGAGTCCGTATGTGTGGGGAAACAAGAGATAGGGTTGGTTTCGGACCCCTCCTTCAAGGGCCACCAAATCCCCTCCTCTTCCTCCATATATACAGCCCTTAGGGCACCGTTTAGACTTTGGGTTTTGTTTAGATTAAAAGTTCACCATAGCTGCAACTTCGCGTACTTCGTTTGTGTTCAACGACCAGACCAAGACGTCACAGAACCCCACCTTGATCAATAAAGCTTTCATCTTATATTCGCAATATCCAGATTGCAAATCTTAGTTTCTTGCTTGTTCTTCGTTTGCTTGCAGGAGATAGACCCTCGTGGTCAGGTTGATTGTGCTCCGGCGTGGTCAATAACCTCTCGGAGTTGGTTTAGCGATTGCTAAGGCGCGACGTCCTCGCACGATCGTAGTCGGATCGTCAAAGTCTACTCCACCAAAAACGATAGCTATCATCTCATCGAAAGATCGGGACACCCTCGCCTCTATCAAGTGGTATCAGATTCCCAGGTTGCTCGGTGAGATTTACAGTTTTTCGTAGTTTAGATCGAGTCTGTTCTTCATACCTACAGTCCAGGAAAAAGCCAAAAAAAATTTTTAGGGTTAGTTCATCATATTCGAACCAATCTGAGCCTTTGCATAATCTTTTTAGGGTTTTTGCTTTGTTGAATTTGCGGTTGCATCGTCGTGTCAAGTTGCTGGTCTTAGCGTCTAGTTCTTTAGAGTTTCGAGTTCTGTTCACAAGTTGTCACGCCGCCGCCGCACCATCATCATCGCCCCTACCATATACCACCACAGCTTATCTGCTATTTCTCTGAGTCCATATACCACCACCGATCCGAGTCCATATACCACCACCGATCCGAGTCCATATACCACCACCAATCCGAGCCCACATATACTACCGTCATATACCATCACCAGTCCGAGTTCCACCAGATTCATCTCTGCCACCAGTCCTAGTCCGAGTCCAGTATTTATTCCTTTATTTTAGAGTTCCAGATCACGCGATACTACGAGTCGTGAACAAGTCGCATTCGCCAATTTTCGTGCTACCCGCAGAAGAAAAATAGTTCCAGTTTCAAAAAAATTCAGAGTGTGCTCCTCCCTTGTTTACGTGCAGCGCCGTGATTTTTGTTAGTGTTCTAGGCTCGCGTCTCTAGCACGGTCTAGCCTAGGACCAGCACAGTACCGTCGTTGAGAGTTTATTCAACATTGCATCTCTGAATTGATTATTGCTGACCCTTTTTGCTACCATATCATAAGCCTTCCCAGCTCCACATACATCTACATCGTGCGTTTGACACCACCTGGCAATCGCTCTGTCCAAGCTCTGAGCGTTTTGACTACAAAGGTTGCCGATCACCACCTGCTGCTGGGTAAGAACTGGTAAGAATTTGAGATTTGCTTGACGGATTTGTGACACCACACCACACCACCACCACTTTCTAGTAGTCTGTAGGATCATATTCTTGTGTGTTTCTATTGCTGCTAACCATGGCAGGATCACAAGCCGACGAGATTGACTGGGAGAACATGACGAACAAGGAGTTGCATGATAAATTTCAGCAAATGATGAGTGGCCAGGTGGGAGATGTGCTAAACAGATTTGAAGAGGCCATGGAGAAGATAGATGGCATGGAGAAGTCGTTCGAGACAAAGCTGGATAACAAGTTTAATGAATTGCTCACGCGTCTTCCCCGACCACCACCGGCTGCACCTGTCGCACCTCTGCAACGACAACAACAACGCCCCCTTCCAAATCAGTTCGGACGAGCGAAGCGTGTTCCTCTTGAGGATGGCCAAACTTCTGGTGCTGCTGTACCTACTGTTGATGCTTCTTTGGCTTCTGCTCCTGCTGCTGCTGGTGCCGAGGAGGAGGATGATTACGCGGGCGATTATGAGGATGAGGTTGATCAAAATCATAACTACGTGCAACCACCAGCACCAGGTCGTCCACATGCAAATAATCGCAATGGTAGGTCTGCACCACCACTTCAGGTACGAGATCATGACCATCTTCCTAAATTAAAATTGAATATTCCACCATTCGAGGGTAGATATGTTCCTGATATATATCTTACTTGGGAGTTAGAAACTGAACAACGTTTTACATGTTTACAATATCCCGAGGAACGACGTGTTGCTGCTGCTGTTTGTGCTTTCACTAGTTTTGCATGTGTATGGTGGTCTGAACATTGTAGATTATATCCTATTCCAGCTACGTGGGCTGCTTTGAAAACTGCTATGCGTACTCGTTGGGTTCCACCATATTATCAACGTGAATTACTTCAAAAATTGCAGCGCTTAAGACAAGGAAAAAATTATGTAGAAGAATATTTTCAGGAATTACAAACTGGCATGATTAGATGTGGTATTGTTGAGGAGAATGAAGCTATGCTTGCACG
Source organism: Thinopyrum elongatum (assembly GCA_011799875.1). Classification (NCBI taxonomy): domain Eukaryota; kingdom Viridiplantae; phylum Streptophyta; class Magnoliopsida; order Poales; family Poaceae; genus Thinopyrum; species Thinopyrum elongatum. Next base: position 75,785 of record JAAAXO010000253.1, on the reverse strand, counting down.
TTTCATGGGTGGATTAAATAGAGAGATTCAGACCATTCTAGAGTATAAGGAGTATAATAATATCACTCGTTTATTCCATCTTGCTTGTAAAGCTGAACGTGAAGTGCAGGATCGACAGGCATTGGCGCGAACTAATTTTTCTGCAGGTCGATCTTCATCATGGACACCGCGTGCCTCCTCTACTCCCACACATCCTACTGCGGCACCACTGACTTCAGCCGCCAATTCCAATCGAGATACAAGAAAACAGGCACCACCACCACCATCTGCCAAGAGTACACCTTCTGGGCCTGCCCAGAGCTCTTCTTCATCTATGTCATCAACAGGGCACACACATGATATTATTTGTCGTCGTTGTAAGGGAAGAGGTCATTATGCGAGAGAATGCCAATCTCCGCGTGTTATGATTGCTACTGAGGATGGTGGGTATGAGTCCGCTAGTGATTATGATGAGGAGACTTTGGCTCTTATTACAAGTGAAGAACACGGTGGAGATGATTCTGATCATGAGACGCAATACATGGCTCCTGAAGACGCTGACAGGTATGAATGTTTAGTTGCTCAACGTGTTTTGAGTGTGCAGGTCACACAAGCTGAGCAAAATCAGAGGCATAATTTGTTCCATACAAAGGGAGTTGTGAAGGAACGTTCTGTTCGCGTCATCATAGATGGAGGGAGCTGCAACAACTTGGCTAGCATGGAGATGGTGGAGAAGCTATCTCTCACCACAAGACCACATCCACATCCTTACTATATCCAATGGTTCAACAACAGCGGCAAGGTTAAGGTAACACGTACTGTTCGTGTGCATTTTAGTATCTCTACATATGCTGATTATGTTGATTGTGATGTGGTACCCATGCAAGCATGTTCATTATTACTTGGTAGACCATGGCAATTTCATAAAAATTCTGTACACCATGGTAGAAACAATCAATATACTCTTGTTCATAAGGATAAACATATTACTTTGCTTCCTATGACTCCTGATTCTATTTTGAAAGATGATATTAATAGAGCTAGTAAAGCAAAACAGGAGAAAAATAAGAGTGAAAATCAGATTGTGGCAAAAGAATTTGAGCAACAAATGAAGCCTAATAATAAACCATCTAGTGTTGCTTCTGAAATTAAATTGAAAAGTGCATGCTTACTTGCCACCAAATCTGATATTGATGATCTAGATTTCAGCAATTATGTTTGCTATGCTTTTGTGTGCAAAGAGGCGTTATTTTCATTCGAGGACGTGCCTTCCTCTTTGCCTCCTGCGGTCACTAACATTTTGCAGGAGTTCGCTGACGTCTTTCCACAAGACGTGCCACCGGGATTACCACCTATTCGCGGGATTGAGCATCAGATTGACTTAATTCCCGGTGCTTCGTTGCCAAACCGTGCGCCATACCGTACCAATCCAGAGGAGACGAAGGAGATTATGCGTCAAGTACAGGAGTTGCTCGACAAAGGTTATATACGCGAATCCCTTAGTCCTTGTGCTGTTCCTATTATTCTAGTGCCGAAAAAGGATGGTACATCGCGTATGTGTGTTGATTGTAGAGGCATTAATAATATTACTATTCGTTATCGTCATCCTATTCCTAGACTAGATGATATGCTTGATGAATTGAGTGGCTATACAATATTCTCCAAAGTTGATTTGCGTAGTGGATACCATCAAATTCGTATGAAATTGGGGGATGAATGGAAAACAGCATTTAAAACAAAGTTTGGATTATATGAGTGGTTAGTCATGCCTTTTGGGTTAACTAATGCACCTAGTACTTTCATGAGATTAATGAACGAAGTTTTACGTGCTTTCATTGGACGATTTGTGGTAGTCTATTTTGATGATATACTGATTTATAGCAGATCTTTGGAGGAACATTTGGAACATTTACGTGCTGTTTTTATTGCTTTACGTGATGCACGTTTGTTTGGTAACCTTGGGAAGTGCACCTTTTGCACCGACCGAGTATCTTTTCTTGGCTATGTTGTTACTCCACAGGGAATTGAAGTTGATAAAGCCAAGATTGAAGCTATTGAGAGTTGGCCACAGCCCAAAACGGTCACTCAAGTGAGGAGTTTTCTTGGACTCGTTGGTTTCTATAGGCGTTTTGTGAGAGATTTCAGCACCATTGCTGCACCTCTCAATGAGCTTACAAAGAAGGATGTGCCTTTTGTTTGGGGTACCTCACAGGAAGAAGCCTTCACGGTATTGAAAGATAAGTTGACACATGCTCCTTTACTCCAACTTCCTGATTTTAATAAGACTTTTGAGCTTGAATGTGATGCTAGTGGAATTGGATTAGGAGGTGTTTTATTACAAGATGGCAAACCTGTTGCATACTTTTCTGAAAAATTGAGTGGGCCTAGTCCGAACTATTCTACTTATGATAAAGAATTATATGCTCTTGTTCGGACCTTAGAAACATGGCAACATTATTTATGGCCCAAAGAATTTGTTATACATTCTGATCATGAATCTTTGAAACACATTAAAAGTCAAGCAAAACTGAACCGTAGACATGCTAAATGGGTTGAATTTATTGAGACTTTCCCTTATGTCATTAAACACAAGAAGGGTAAAGAAAATGTTATTGCTGATGCATTGTCTCGTCGTTATACTGTGCTTTCACAACTTGACTTTAAAATATTTGGTTTGGAGACCATCAAAGATCAATATGTGCATGATGCTGAATTTAAAGATGTATTGCAGAATTGTAAGGAAGGGAGAACATGGAACAAGTTCGTCGTTAACGATGGATTTGTGTTTCGTGCTAACAAGCTATGCATTCCAGCTAGCTCCGTTCGTGTTTTGTTGTTGCAGGAGGCGCATGGAGGAGGATTAATGGGACACTTTGGCGTGAAGAAGACGGAGGATATACTTGCTACACATTTCTTTTGGCCAAAGATGAGACGCGATGTTGAGCGTTTTGTTGCTCGCTGCACTACATGTCAAAAAGCTAAGTCACGACTCAATCCTCATGGTTTATATATGCCTTTGCCTGTACCTAGTGTTCCTTGGGAGGATATATCTATGGACTTTGTTTTAGGTTTACCTCGAACAAAGAAGGGGAGGGATAGCATATTTGTTGTCGTGGATAGGTTCTCGAAAATGGCACACTTTATACCATGTCATAAAAGCGATGATGCTGTTAATGTTGCTGATTTATTCTTTCGTGAAATTATACGCTTGCATGGTGTGCCAAATACTATTGTTTCAGATCGTGATACTAAATTTCTTAGCCACTTTTGGAGATGTTTATGGGCTAAGTTGGGGACTAAACTGCTTTTTAGTACTACATGTCACCCCCAAACTGATGGACAAACTGAAGTAGTCAATAGAACATTGTCTACTATGCTTAGGGCTGTTTTGAAGAATAACAAGAAAATGTGGGAAGAATGCTTGCCTCATATTGAATTTCTTACAATCGTTCATTGCATTCTACTATTAAGATGTGTCCTTTTGAAATTGTGTATGGTTTCCTTCCTCGTGCACCAATTGATTTGTTGCCTCTTCCATCTTCGGAGAAGGTTAATTTTGATGCTAAACAACGTGCTGAATTGATCTTAAAAATGCATGAGTTAACTAAGGAGAACATTGAGCGTATGAATGCTAAATATAAACTTGCTGGAGATAAGGGTAGAAAACATGTTGTGTTTGCACCTGGAGATCTTGTTTGGTTACATTTGCGTAAGGATAGATTTCCTGATTTGCGTAAATCAAAGCTAATGCCACGTGCTGATGGTCCTTTTAAGGTGTTAGAGAAAATAAATGATAATGCATATAAACTTGAGCTGCCTGCAGATTTTGGGGTTAGTCCCACTTTTAACATTGCAGATCTGAAGCCTTATTTGGGTGAGGAAGATGAGCTTCCGTCGAGGACGACTTCATTTCAAGAAGGGGAGGATGATGAATACATCAATACCATTGTTACACCCACAGCCCCTGCTTCTATACATACTGGACCAATTACTAGAGCTCGCGCACGCCAATTAAAATATCAGGTACTTTCGTTTCTTGGTAATGATTCTAAAGTTCATGAGAATATGATGCTGCCTAAATTGGATACATTTGTTTTGCTTACAAATGAAGGGCCTAGCTTGGACAAGAAAGAGGAACCTTGGAGCAAGTTCAAGCATGGAGATGATGGCATGCACAAGGGGAACAAGAACGAAGTTACAAGTGATGATTTCAGGACTTTGAAGCCACCATAATGAGTGCAGGAAGCCTTGGACGAAATATACAAGATGTCACTTCATAAATTTCGTCCAGAGGCTATTATAGGTGCTGCGTCACCTTATTATTGGGCCAGGCCCATGTAATTTCGAAATACTTGAGTATAGGCTGTTTTTAGAGTCCGTATGTGTGGGGAAACAAGAGATAGGGTTGGTTTCGGACCCCTCCTTCAAGGGCCACGAAATCCCCTCCTCTTCCTCCATATATACAGCCCTTAGGGCACCGTTTAGACTTTGGGTTTTGTTTAGATTAAAAGTTCGCCATAGCTGCAACTTCGCGTACTTCGTTTGTGTTCAACGACCAGACCAAGACGTCACAGAACCCCACCTTGATCAATAAAGCTTTCATCTTATATTCGCAATGATAGAGGCGAGGGTGTCCCGATCTTTCGATGAGATGATAGCTATCGTTTTTGGTGGAGTACACTTTGACGATCCGACTACGAACGTGCGAGGACGTCGCGCCTTAGCAATCGCTAAACCAACTCCGAGAGGTTATTGACCACGCCGGAGCACAATCAACCTGACCACGAGGGTCTATCTCCTGCAAGCAAACGAAGAACAAGCAAGAAACTAAGATTTGCAATCTGGATATTGCGAATATAAGATGAAAGCTTTATTGATCAAGGTGGGGTTCTGTGACGTCTTGGTCTGGTCGTTGAACACAAACGAAGTACGCGAAGTTGCAGCTATGGCGAACTTTTAATCTAAACAAAACCCAAAGTCTAAACGGTGCCCTAAGGGCTGTATATATGGAGGAAGAGGAGGGGATTTCGTGGCCCTTGAAGGAGGGGTCCGAAACCAACCCAATCTCTTGTTTCCCCACACATACGGACTCTAAAAACAGCCTATACTCAAGTATTTCGAAATTACATGGGCCTGGCCCAATAATAAGGTGACGCATCACCTATAATAGCCTCTGGACGAAATTTATGAAGTGACATCTTGTATATTTCGTCCAAGGCTTCCTGCACTCATTATGGTGGCTTCAAAGTCCTGAAATCATCACTTGTAACTCCGTTCTTGTTCCCCTTGTGCATGCCATCATCTCCATGCTTGAACTTGCTCCAAGGTTCCTCTTTCTTGTCCAAGCTAGGCCCTTCATTTGTAAGCCAAACAAATGTATCCAATTTAGGCAGCACCATATTCTCATGAACTTTAGAATCATTACCAAGAAACGAAAGTACCTGATATTTTAATTGGCGTGCGCGAGCTCTAGTAATTGGTCCAGTATGTATAGAAGTAGGGGTTGTGGGTGTAACAATGGTATTGATGTCCTCATCATCCTCCCCTTCTTGAAATGAAGTCGTCCTCGACGGAAGCTCATCTTCCTCACCCAAATAAGGCTTCAGATCTGCAATGTTAAAAGTGGGACTAACCCCAAAATCTGCAGGCAGCTCAAGTTTATATGCATTATCATTTATTTTCTCTAACACCTTAAAAGGACCATCAGCACGTGGCATTAGCTTTGATTTGCGCAAATCAGGAAATCTATCCTTACGCAAATGTAACCAAACAAGATATCCAGGTGCAAACACAACATGTTTTCTACCCTTATCTCCAGCAAGTTTATATTTAGCATTCATACGCTCAATGTTCTCCTTAGTTAACTCATGCATTTTTAAGATCAATTCAGCACGTTGTTTAGCATCAAAATTAACCATCTCCGAAGATGGAAGAGGCAACAAATCAATTGGTGCACGAGGAAGGAAACCATACACAATTTCAAAAGGACACATCTTAGTAGTAGAATGCAATGAACGATTATAAGCAAATTCAATATGAGGCAAGCATTCTTCCCACATTTTCTTGTTATTCTTCAAAACAGCCCTAAGCATAGTAGACAATGTTCTATTGACTACTTCAGTTTGTCCATCAGTTTGGGGGTGACATGTAGTACTAAAAAGCAGTTTAGTCCCCAACTTAGCCCATAAACATCTCCAAAAGTGGCTAAGAAATTTAGTATCACGATCTGAAACAATAGTATTTGGAACACCATGCAAGCGTATAATTTCACGAAAGAACAAATCAGCAACATTAACAGCATCATCGCTTTTATGACATGGTATAAAGTGTGCCATTTTCGAGAACCTATCCACGACAACAAATATGCTATCCCTCCCCTTCTTTGTTCGAGGTAAACCTAAAACAAAGTCCATAGATATATCCTCCCAAGGAACACTAGGTACAGGCAAAGGCATATATAAACCATGAGGATTGAGTCGTGACTTAGCTTTTTGACATGTAGTGCAGCGAGCAACAAAACGCTCAACATCCCGTCTCATCTTTGTCCAAAAGAAATGTGTAGCAAGTATATCCTCCGTCTTCTTCACGCCAAAGTGTCCCATTAATCCTCCTCCATGCGCCTCCTGCAACAACAAAAGACGAACGGAGCTAGCTGGAATGCATAGCTTGTTAGCACGAAACACAAATCCATCGTTAACGACGAACTTGTTCCATGTTCTCCCTTCCTTACAATTCTGCAATACATCTTTAAATTCAGCATCATGCACATATTGATCTTTGATGGTCTCCAAACCAAATATTTTAAAGTCAAGTTGTGAAAGCATAGTATAACGACGAGACAATGCATCAGCAATAACATTTTCTTTACCCTTCTTGTGTTTAATGACATAAGGGAAAGTCTCAATAAATTCAACCCATTTAGCATGTCTACGGTTCAGTTTTGCTTGACTTTTAATGTGTTTCAAATATTCATGATCAGAATGTATAACAAATTCTTTGGGCCATAAATAATGTTGCCATGTTTCTAAGGTCCGAACAAGAGCATATAATTCTTTATCATAAGTAGAATAGTTCAGACTAGGCCCACTCAATTTTTCAGAAAAGTATGCAACAGGTTTGCCATCTTGTAATAAAACACCTCCTAATCCAATTCCACTAGCATCACATTCAAGCTCAAAAGTCTTATTAAAATCAGGAAGTTGGAGTAAAGGAGCATGTGTCAACTTATCTTTCAATACCGTGAAGGCTTCTTCCTGTGAGGTACCCCAAACAAAAGGCACATCATTCTTTGTAAGCTCATTGAGAGGTGCAGCAATGGTGCTGAAATCTCTCACAAAACGCCTATAGAAACCAGCGAGTCCAAGAAAACTCCTCACTTGAGTGACCGTTTTGGGCTGTGGCCAACTCTCAATAGCTTCAATCTTGGCTTTATCAACTTCAATTCCCTGTGGAGTAACAACATAGCCAAGAAAAGATACTCGGTCGGTGCAAAAGGTGCACTTCCCAAGGTTACCAAACAAACGTGCATCACGTAAAGCAATAAAAACAGCACGTAAATGTTCCAAATGTTCCTCCAAAGATCTGCTATAAATCAGTATATCATCAAAATAGACTACCACAAATCGTCCAATTGAAGCACGTAAAACTTCGTTCATTAATCTCATGAAAGTACTAGGTGCATTAGTTAACCCAAAAGGCATGACTAACCACTCATATAATCCAAACTTTGTTTTAAATGCTGTTTTCCATTCATCCCCCAATTTCATACGAATTTGATGGTATCCACTACGCAAATCAACTTTGGAGAATATTGTAGAGCCACTCAATTCATCAAGCATATCATCTAGTCTAGGAATAGGATGACGATAACGAATAGTAATATTATTAATGCCTCTACAATCAACACACATACGCGATGTACCATCCTTTTTCGGCACTAGAATAATAGGAACAGCACAAGGACTAAGGGATTCGCGTATATAACCTTTGTCGAGCAACTCCTGTACTTGACGCATAATCTCCTTCGTCTCCTCTGGATTGGTACGGTATGGCGCACGGTTTGGCAACGAAGCACCGGGAATTAAGTCAATCTGATGCTCAATCCCGCGAATAGGTGGTAATCCCGGTGGCACGTCTTGTGGAAAGACGTCAGCGAACTCCTGCAAAATGTTAGTGACCGCAGGAGGCAAAGAGGAAGGCACGTCCTCGAATGAAAATAACGCCTCTTTGCACACAAAAGCATAGCAAACAGAATTGTTGAAATCTAGGTCATCAATATCAGATTTGGTGGCAAGTAAGCATGCACTTTTCAATTTAATTTCAGAAGCAACACTAGATGGTTTATTATTAGGCTTCATTTGTTGCTCAAATTCTTTTGCCACAATCTGATTTTCACTCTTATTTTTCTCCTGTTTTGCTTTACTAGCTCTATTAATATCATCTTTCAAAATAGAATCAGGAGTCATAGGAAGCAAAGTAATATGTTTATCCTTATGAACAAGAGTATACTGATTGTTTCTACCATGGTGTACAGAATTTTTATCAAATTGCCATGGTCTACTGATGAGGACATCAATACCATTGTTACACCCACAGCCCCTGCTTCTATACATACTGGACCAATTACTAGAGCTCGCGCACGCCAATTAAAATATCAGGTACTTTCGTTTCTTGGTAATGATTCTAAAGTTCATGAGAATATGATGCTGCCTAAATTGGATACATTTGTTTTGCTTACAAATGAAGGGCCTAGCTTGGACAAGAAAGAGGAACCTTGGAGCAAGTTCAAGCATGGAGATGATGGCATGCACAAGGGGAACAAGAACGGAGTTACAAGTGATGATTTCAGGACTTTGAAGCCACCATAATGAGTGCAGGAAGCCTTGGACGAAATATACAAGATGTCACTTCATAAATTTCGTCCAGAGGCTATTATAGGTGCTGCGTCACCTTATTATTGGGCCAGGCCCATGTAATTTCGAAATACTTGAGTATAGGCTGTTTTTAGAGTCCGTATGTGTGGGGAAACAAGAGATAGGGTTGGTTTCGGACCCCTCCTTCAAGGGCCACGAAATCCCCTCCTCTTCCTCCATATATACAGCCCTTAGGGCACCGTTTAGACTTTGGGTTTTGTTTAGATTAAAAGTTCGCTATAGCTGCAACTTCGCGTACTTCGTTTGTGTTCAACGACCAGACCAAGACGTCACAGAACCCCACCTTGATCAATAAAGCTTTCATCTTATATTCGCAATATCCAGATTGCAAATCTTAGTTTCTTGCTTGTTCTTCGTTTGCTTGCAGGAGATAGACCCTCGTGGTCAGGTTGATTGTGCTCCGGCGTGGTCAATAACCTCTCGGAGTTGGTTTAGCGATTGCTAAGGCGCGACGTCCTCGCACGTTCGTAGTCGGATCGTCAAAGTCTACTCCACCAAAAACGATAGCTATCATCTCATCGAAAGATCGGGACACCCTCGCCTCTATCACTATCCCTCCCCTTCTTTGTTCGAGGTAAACCTAAAACAAAGTCCATAGATATATCCTCCCAAGGAACACTAGGTACAGGCAAAGGCATATATAAACCATGAGGATTGAGTCGTGACTTAGCTTTTTGACATGTAGTGCAGCGAGCAACAAAACGCTCAACATCCCGTCTCATCTTTGGCCAAAAGAAATGTGTAGCAAGTATATCCTCCGTCTTCTTCACGCCAAAGTGTCCCATTAATCCTACAATTCTGCAATACATCTTTAAATTCAGCATCATGCACATATTGATCTTTGATGGTCTCCAAACCAAATATTTTAAAGTCAAGTTGTGAAAGCATAGTATAACGACGAGACAATGCATCAGCAATAACATTTTCTTTACCCTTCTTGTGTTTAATGACATAAGGGAAAGTCTCAATAAATTCAACCCATTTAGCATGTCTACGGTTCAGTTTTGCTTGACTTTTAATGTGTTTCAAAGATTCATGATCAGAATGTATAACAAATTCTTTGGGCCATAAATAATGTTGCCATGTTTCTAAGGTCCGAACAAGAGCATATAATTCTTTATCATAAGTAGAATAGTTCGGACTAGGCCCACTCAATTTTTCAGAAAAGTATGCAACAGGTTTGCCATCTTGTAATAAAACACCTCCTAATCCAATTCCACTAGCATCACATTCAAGCTCAAAAGTCTTATTAAAATCAGGAAGTTGGAGTAAAGGAGCATGTGTCAACTTATCTTTCAATACCGTGAAGGCTTCTTCCTGTGAGGTACCCCAAACAAAAGGCACATCCTTCTTTGTAAGCTCATTGAGAGGTGCAGCAATGGTGCTGAAATCTCTCACAAAACGCCTATAGAAACCAACGAGTCCAAGAAAACTCCTCACTTGAGTGACCGTTTTGGGCTGTGGCCAACTCTCAATAGCTTCAATCTTGGCTTTATCAACTTCAATTCCCTGTGGAGTAACAACATAGCCAAGAAAAGATACTCGGTCGGTGCAAAAGGTGCACTTCCCAAGGTTACCAAACAAACGTGCATCACGTAAAGCAATAAAAACAGCACGTAAATGTTCCAAATGTTCCTCCAAAGATCTGCTATAAATCAGTATATCATCAAAATAGACTACCACAAATCGTCCAATGAAAGCACGTAAAACTTCGTTCATTAATCTCATGAAAGTACTAGGTGCATTAGTTAACCCAAAAGGCATGACTAACCACTCATATAATCCAAACTTTGTTTTAAATGCTGTTTTCCATTCATCCCCCAATTTCATACGAATTTGATGGTATCCACTACGCAAATCAACTTTGGAGAATATTGTATAGCCACTCAATTCATCAAGCATATCATCTAGTCTAGGAATAGGATGACGATAACGAATAGTAATATTATTAATGCCTCTACAATCAACACACATACGCGATGTACCATCCTTTTTCGGCACTAGAATAATAGGAACAGCACAAGGACTAAGGGATTCGCGTATATAACCTTTGTCGAGCAACTCCTGTACTTGACGCATAATCTCCTTCGTCTCCTCTGGATTGGTACGGTATGGCGCACGGTTTGGCAACGAAGCACCGGGAATTAAGTCAATCTGATGCTCAATCCCGCGAATAGGTGGTAATCCCGGTGGCACGTCTTGTGGAAAGACGTCAGCGAACTCCTGCAAAATGTTAGTGACCGCAGGAGGCAAAGAGGAAGGCACGTCCTCGAATGAAAATAACGCCTCTTTGCACACAAAAGCATAGCAAACATAATTGCTGAAATCTAGATCATCAATATCAGATTTGGTGGCAAGTAAGCATGCACTTTTCAATTTAATTTCAGAAGCAACACTAGATGGTTTATTATTAGGCTTCATTTGTTGCTCAAATTCTTTTGCCACAATCTGATTTTCACTCTTATTTTTCTCCTGTTTTGCTTTACTAGCTCTATTAATATCATCTTTCAAAATAGAATCAGGAGTCATAGGAAGCAAAGTAATATGTTTATCCTTATGAACAAGAGTATATTGATTGTTTCTACCATGGTGTACAGAATTTTTATGAAATTGCCATGGTCTACCAAGTAATAATGAACATGCTTGCATGGGTACCACATCACAATCAACATAATCAGCATATGTAGAGATACTAAAATGCACACGAACAGTACGTGTTACCTTAACCTTGCCGCTGTTGTTGAACCATTGGATATAGTAAGGATGTGGATGTGGTCTTGTGGTGAGAGATAGCTTCTCCACCATCTCCATGCTAGCCAAGTTGTTGCAGCTCCCTCCATCTATGATGACGCGAACAGAACGTTCCTTCACAACTCCCTTTGTATGGAACAAATTATGCCTCTGATTTTGCTCAGCTTGTGTGACCTGCACACTCAAAACACGTTGAGCAACTAAACATTCATACCTGTCAGCGTCTTCAGGAGCCATGTATTGCGTCTCATGATCAGAATCATCTCCACCGTGTTCTTCACTTGTAATAAGAGCCAAAGTCTCCTCATCATAATCACTAGCGGACTCATACCCACCATCCTCAGTAGCAATCATAACACGCGGAGATTGGCATTCTCTCGCATAATGACCTCTTCCCTTACAACGACGACAAATAATATCATGTGTGTGCCCTGTTGATGACATAGATGAAGAAGAGCTCTGGGCAGGCCCAGAAGGTGTACTCTTGGCAGATGGTGGTGGTGGTGCCTGTTTTCTTGTATCTCGATTGGAATTGGCGGCTGAAGTCAGTGGTGCCGCAGTAGGATGTGTGGGAGTAGAGGAGGCACGCGGTGTCCATGATGAAGATCGACCTGCAGAAAAATTAGTTCGCGCCAATGCCTGTCGATCCTGCACTTCACGTTCAGCTTTACAAGCAAGATGGAATAAACGAGTGATATTATTATACTCCTTATACTCTAGAATGGTCTGAATCTCTCTATTTAATCCACCCATGAAACGTGCAAGCATAGCTTCATTCTCCTCAACAATACCACATCTAATCATGCCAGTTTGTAATTCCTGAAAATATTCTTCTACATAATTTTTTCCTTGTCTTAAGCGCTGCAATTTTTGAAGTAATTCACGTTGATAATATGGTGGAACCCAACGAGTACGCATAGCAGTTTTCAAAGCAGCCCACGTAGCTGGAATAGGATATAATCTACAATGTTCAGACCACCATACACATGCAAAACTAGTGAAAGCACAAACAGCAGCAGCAACACGTCGTTCCTCGGGATATTGTAAACATGTAAAACGTTGTTCAGTTTCTAACTCCCAAGTAAGATATATATCAGGAACATATCTACCCTCGAATGGTGGAATATTCAATTTTAATTTAGGAAGATGGTCATGATCTCGTACCTGAAGTGGTGGTGCAGACCTACCATTGCGATTATTTGCATGTGGACGACCTGGTGCTGGTGGTTGCACGTAGTTATGATTTTGATCAACCTCATCCTCATAATCGCCCGCGTAATCATCCTCCTCCTCGGCACCAGCAGCAGCAGGAGCAGAAGCCAAAGAAGCATCAACAGTAGGTACAGCAGCACCAGAAGTTTGGCCATCCTCAAGAGGAACACGCTTCGCTCGTCCGAACTGATTTGGAAGGGGGCGTTGTTGTTGTCGTTGCAGAGGTGCGACAGGTGCTGCCGGTGGTGGTTGGGGAAGACGCGTGAGCAATTCATTAAACTTGTTATCCAGCTGTGTCTCGAACGACTTCTCCATGCCATCTATCTTCTCCATGGCCTCTTCAAATCTGTTTAGCACATCTCCCACCTGGCCACTCATCATTTGCTGAAATTTATCATGCAACTCCTTGTTCGTCATGTTCTCCCAGTCAATCTCGTCGGCTTGTGATCCTGCCATGGTTAGCAGCAATAGAAACACACAAGAATATGATCCTACAGACTACTAGAAAGTGGTGGTGGTGTGGTGTGGTGTCACAAATCCGTCAAGCAAATCTCAAATTCTTACCAGTTCTTACCCAGCAGCAGGTGGTGATCGGCAACCTTTGTAGTCAAAACTCTCAGAGCTTGGACAGAGCGATTGCCAGGTGGTGTCAAACGCACGATGTAGATGTATGTGGAGCTGGGAAGGCTTATGATATGGTAGCAAAAAGGGTCAGCAATAATCAATTCAGAGATGCAATGTTGAATAAACTCTCAACGACGGTACTGTGCTGGTCCTAGGCTAGACCGTGCTAGAGACGCGAGCCTAGAACACTAACAAAAATCACGGCGCTGCACGTAAACAAGGGAGGAGCACACTCTGAATTTTTTTTTTTTGCACTTTTTTTCCCTCTTTTTTCCTCTTTTTTATTTTTATTTTTTTTTGCTCCGCAACAATTTTTTTTCGAAAAAGTCTACAAATGGTCTAAAAACTGCCTAGCCAGAATTTTCCAGACTTAGTTTTTTTTTTTAAACTGGAACTATTTTTCTTCTGCGGGTAGCACGAAAATTGGGGATTCCGACTTGTTCACGACTCGTAGTATCGCGTGATCTGGAACTCTAAAATAAAGGAATAAATACTGGACTCGGACTAGGACAGGTGGCAAAGATGAATATGGTGGAACTCGGACTGGTGATGGTATATGACGGTAGTATATGTGGGCTCGGATTGGTGGTGGTATATGGACTCGGATCGGTGGTGGTATCTGGACTCGGATCGGTGGTGGTATATGGTAGGGGCGATGATGATGGTGCGGCGGCGGCGTGACAACTTGTGAACAGAACTCGAAGCTCTAAAGAACTAGACGCTAAGACCAGCAACTTGACACGACGATGCAACCGCAAATTCAACAAAGCAAAAACCCTAAAAAGATTATGCAAAGGCTCAGATTGGTTCGGATATGATGAACTAACCCTAAATTTTTTTTTTGGCTTATTCCTGGACTGTAGGTATGAAGAACAGACTCAATCTAAACTACGAAAAACTGTAAATCTCACCGAGCAACCTGGGAATCTGATACCACTTGATAGAGGCGAGGGTGTCCCGATCTTTCGATGAGATGATAGCTATCGTTTTTGGTGGAGTAGACTTTGACGATCCGACTACGAACGTGCGAGGACGTCGCGCCTTAGCAATCGCTAAACCAACTCCGAGAGGTTATTGACCACGCCGGAGCACAATCAACCTGACCACGAGGGTCTATCTCCTGCAAGCAAACGAAGAACAAGCAAGAAACTAAGATTTGCAATCTGGATATTGCGAATATAAGATGAAAGCTTTATTGATCAAGGTGGGGTTCTGTGACGTCTTGGTCTGGTCGTTGAACACAAACGAAGTACGCGAAGTTGCAGCTATGGCGAACTTTTAATCTAAACAAAACCTAAAGTCTAAACGGTGCCCTAAGGGCTGTATATATGGAGGAAGAGGAGGGGATTTCATGGCCCTTGAAGGAGGGGTCCGAAACCAACCCTATCTCTTGTTTCCCCACACATACGGACTCTAAAAACAGCCTATACTCAAGTATTTCGAAATTACATGGGCCTGGCCCAATAATAAGGTGACGCAGCACCTATAATAGCCTCTGGACGAAATTTATGAAGTGACATCTTGTATATTTCGTCCAAGGCTTCCTGCACTCATTATGGTGGCTTCAAAGTCCTGAAATCATCACTTGTAACTCCGTTCTTGTTCCCCTTGTGCATGCCATCATCTCCATGCTTGAACTTGCTCCAAGGTTCCTCTTTCTTGTCCAAGCTAGGCCCTTCATTTGTAAGCCAAACAAATGTATCCAATTTAGGCAGCACCATATTCTCATGAACTTTAGAATCATTACCAAGAAACGAAAGTACCTGATATTTTAATTGGCGTGCGCGAGCTCTAGTAATTGGTCCAGTATGTATAGAAGCAGGGGTTGTGGGTGTAACAATGGTATTGATGTCCTCATCACGCAATATCCAGATTGCAAATCTTAGTTTCTTGCTTGTTCTTCGTTTGCTTGCAGGAGATAGACCCTCGTGGTCAGGTTGATTGTGCTCCGGCGTGGTCAATAACCTCTCGGAGTTGGTTTAGCTATTGCTAAGGCGCGACGTCCTCGCACGTTTGTAGTCGGATCGTCAAAGTCTACTCCACCAAAAACGATAGATATCATCTCATCGAAAGATCGGGACACCCTCGCCTCTATCATCCAACCTCGGATCGAAAACCAAATCACCATGGGAAAGAGATGGCTTCGCCATGTAGAATTGAACATTCACCAAGTACTCGTCATCTTGAAGCTCGAAATGGGCACTCTCCAATGTCGCACCGTCTAGTGATTCCTTCAAAAGGAGTCAGGACAACAAACACTTGGAAAAACAAATGTGGTTAGCATTAGTGCAAAACCAAGCATTCTAGAGGTGATTCACCAAACAAGTGTCGTAATCATGCAAAGCATATGGTGTGACAAAGGATTGAGACATGGCATGTAAGCATATCAATTGAGCCCAAGCAAAGATATCATGGGGACAAGTATGCAATTGGGAGGTAGTGATGCAAATATGTGTGTCAAGAGAAATAACATCTACCTTGAGGTCATAACAAGCATTCACAAATTGCTCAATGAAAGGTCTATGGTAGGCATAAGAATCATTCACAACACCAAATAAAATGAAGTGTCTAAACACATGGGTCAAGTGCAAGACAATCCAAGCATAACATGCATAGGGTGTAGTGAAGATAGTGTGGCACTCAACACAGTAGAAAGAGCAATTGTTCATCATGTGTGAGGCAATCAAGGCAAGCATGTAGCAATCTATGGGGCATGGCATATATGAAGAAATGACATTGTTGCGACCAAACATATGATAGGAGCAAGTAATCCAAGAATTGCAAGCAACACACAAGGCATATATAGCATGATGCATGGAACGGGGAAAATGACAAGTCGAAGCATGATCTCTAACATGTGTGCAATCAAATGGTCCAAGATGGCCAATAAGTCTCATGGTGCAAGCAACACAAGTAGTATGATCCATAATATCCATGCTCATGGTTTGGGCATTCTCAAAAGAGAAGGATATCACCTTGAAAGCATGTCCTTGTGCGTCCTTCACAATGCCGAAACACAAGCAAGTGCGATGTAGAATCGTCGTGGTAGAAGGTGGTTCGCTCTCAAGAGCTCGGATTGTCAACTCACGTGACGTGGAAGCTGACACAAAGTCCAAGTATCCTACACATGCACACAACAAAACAAAGAACGTATGTGCATGGTAGATAAACACATCATCCATCATGATGGTTCTCTTCTCTTGCACATAACCATTAGAAGCACAAGTGCATGAATAATATGATGCAACAATGGCGATATTCATGGCACTAGGTATATGGTGCAAAGAGGTAAGACAAGCATGCTTCACAAGGAATATGTCAAAATCTCCAAAGATATGCGAGAATGCTATGGGGGCAATCTCATTAGCAAGACTAAAATCATCGTTGCACTCAATACATGGAAAATCATCTAGCATGAGGGAGGCAACATATGGAGATATATGACAAGAAGCAATAACAATCATGAGCAAAGCATGTAGATGGTTGTCATCAACCGCATGGAATGAGCAAGTATGAATCATTGGTGATGCAACAAGGCAAGCAAGCATAGTGCTCAAGTCGTGCAAACTAGTGGAGCGAAGATGCAACACACTAGAGGAAATCATGGCAATCATGTCATGTCAGCAAATGGTGGATATAGGAAATGCACATGACATATCGCAAGCACGAACACAAAGCAAGATCATAGTATCATCATAGGAATGGGTCATAAATGGAACATGGCAATAACAAGCAATATCTCCACCAGGCTTGCAAATACACATACAAGTACTAGAATCAATCATCATGTGTAATGCAAAGCATGGGTCACAAAAGCATGGCAAAGGCATAGTAATTAGCATATCATGCAAAGTGAACATGGCAAGATGGGCACAGAATATGTAATGGACAATAACCCATAACCATGTGAGGGCCATGTAGAAGAAATGTGCGAAGTCTTTGCATGAAGAGAGCGGTGGGAAAGACAATCCATGGGATCCCAAGTCATCGTTGCTCTCTAGAGCTCATTTTGTCAACTGATGGGATTGTGAGGTTGACAAGTATTCATGGGTACCTACACAAAAGAGACACAAACCAAAGAAATTGTGTGCGTTGTAAATGTACACATCGTCCATCATGATGTGTATGTGCACATGTGAGTTAGCACAAGATAAGCATCGCTCGAAGAAATTTGATGCATGAGATAAGAACATGTCATCCATCATGAAAGAATAATTGTTATGTATGACACGATGGGGACACAAATTGAGAATGCAAGTATATGGCACAACAAGATCATTTGTATTCATGGGGAGCATATTGTGCACAGAAGTAATGGGATCATGCAATGGATGGGATTGATCAAAATCTCCTAACATGTATAAGGAAACTATGGGGGTCTCCTCATGAGCAATATTGGAAACATCATATGAAGAATATGGGCAACACCTAAAACAATGCATATCCGAAGCTAGGTGGTCATGGCATGGCATATAAGATAAATGATGCAAAGGGAGCATATCAATATCATCACAAGAAAAACAAATGCCAATAACCATGTGCATGTCATCTATGCCATATGTGCAAATTGAGTTTATTTTAATGGCATATGCATAGTCACTACGATGAGATTGCAAATATGACATATTGTTTATCTCATGCATAGCATATGACAAGTCAAGTGGTGATGAGGACATCAATACCATTGTTACACCCACAGCCCCTGCTTCTATACATACTGGACCAATTACTAGAGCTCGCGCACGCCAATTAAAATATCAGGTACTTTCGTTTCTTGGTAATGATTCTAAAGTTCATGAGAATATGATGCTGCCTAAATTGGATACATTTGTTTTGCTTACAAATGAAGGGCCTAGCTTGGACAAGAAAGAGGAACCTTGGAGCAAGTTCAAGCATGGAGATGATGGCATGCACAAGGGGAACAAAGAACGGAGTTACAAGTGATGATTTCAGGACTTTGAAGCCACCATAATGAGTGCAGGAAGCCTTGGACGAAATATACAAGATGTCACTTCATAAATTTCGTCCAGAGGCTATTATGGGTGCTGCGTCACCTTATTATTGGGCCAGGCCCATGTAATTTTGAAATACTTGAGTATAGGCTGTTTTTAGACTCCGTATGTGTGGGGAAACAAGAGATAGGGTTGGTTTCGGACCCCTCCTTCAAGGGCCACGAAATCCCCTCCTCTTCCTCCATATATACAGCCCTTAGGGCACCGTTTAGACTTTGGGTTTTGTTTAGATTAAAAGTTCGCCATAGCTGCAACTTCGCGTACTTCGTTTGTGTTCAACGACCAGACCAAGACGTCACAGAACCCCACCTTGATCAATAAAGCTTTCATCTTATATTCGCAATATCCAGATTGCAAATCTTAGTTTCTTGCTTGTTCTTCGTTTGCTTGCAGGAGATAGACCCTCGTGGTCAGGTTGATTGTGCTCCGGCGTGGTCAATAACCTCTCGGAGTTGGTTTAGCGATTGCTAAGGCGCGACGTCCTCGCACGTTCGTAGTCGGATCGTCAAAGTCTACTCCACCAAAAACGATAGCTATCATCTCATCGAAAGATCGGGACACCCTCGCCTCTATCAAGTGGATTATCAAACATGATGTGACCGAGAGAATTATCACAAGAAATCCTATGTAACATGGCATCACAACTAATAGACTCCACATGGCAATCATCAAACTCATCATAAATGGGTAAATCATCGCATAAGGAAGTCGCACTAGCATGAAGCATGGTAGTAGGTGGATCAACATCATGCAAGCAATCATTGTCAAGATAGTCCACTAGTGGGACAAGAGCATCACCTTCACCTGTGTTACCTTTGTCATTCCACTCAAGTGGTGTAGGTGAGGTGGTAAAGACCAAATGGTGGTCATCATCATCAACTTGATGGAACCATGTGGGGGGTGCATCATATTCCACCATGGCCATCGTCTTGTCCAAAGGAAGGACGTAGTCGTCGCGAATTGGCGCATCATCATATATGGGACCTAGCACCAAATGAGAAGACACAATAGAGGTAGAGGTCAAGTCGTTAGAAATCATAGTGGGCTCACATGCCCTATCAACTATCTCACTCTCTCTATGTGGTGGTTCACTCACTCCCTCAAGGTAGGTGCACTCAAACTCACATATGGTGGAGTCACTCATCTCACTCAAGTGGTGGGGGTTGTGGCTCTCCTCAAATGGGAATTGGGGCAATCATATATGGGGCTAGTGGTGAAGTCACTCTCACTCTCAATATGGTGGCAAAAGTCACTCAAGTCATCATACATCGCCATGGGCGAAGTGAAATACTCAACCATCTCATCGCCGTCGCCGTGGATGAAGGCCGAAGATGGCACATCATCACTCTCCTCCATGACCGATGGGAAAATCCCATGCTCGATCATCTCGTCATCGTCGCCGTGGATGAAGTCCGAAGATGGCACATCATCACTCTCGCCTCCTAAGATGGAAGCATCATCCTTGCTTGTCACCATGTCGCTCGCCTCCAAAGCTTGGTCCTTGATGGTCTCCGTAGTCATAGTCGTCACCGCACCATCTTGAAAAAGAGTCATGGAGGACTCGGCATCATCAATGCCACAAAGAGGGATGGCGGTGAAGTCGAACATGGGAGCATCGTCTTGGAGCTCATCGGGCTTGGATATCTTGGTGGTACTATCCTCATGCTCGTTGTCGTGGAGCTTGGTCTTCGAGAAGTGTACTTGGGGTGGAGAAGCCTTAGCCTTCATGAGTTCTTGTTCCGCCTTGAGAGCACCAATGTAGTTGTCGTCGAGGGACTTGTAGTTCTCGAGGAAGATAGTCTTGGAGATGTCATTGTGCAATCACATCATGAAGTGGAACTTCATCGAAATGGAATCGTCCACGCCGGCTCGTCGCAAGGCTTTCTTCATCTCATGGAAGTACTTGTAGAGGGACTTGGATCCTTGGATGGTGTTCTCCAATTGGCGTTGAAGTTGTTCCGTGTAGGTTGGAGGCACGAACTCTCGCCACAAAGCTCTCTTCGTCTTGGGCCAACTCATGTCGTAGCTCTCCGAAGGTGTGTGAAGCCACCATGCCGATGCGTAGTCGTGGAAGTTCGTTGTGGCGCACTTCACTTGATCTTCGGGAGGGACTTGATGTAGCTTGAGGTAGTAGTCCATTAGACGCTCCCACTCGAGATACTCCTCGGGTTCTTGAGTCCCATAGAAAGGAATCTTGTGGTCGGTGTCGAGGTCGTAGTAGCTCGTGGAAGTCACGGACTTGAGCTTGGGGAGCTTCTCTTGAGCGTAGTCTTGGGGTGCTTGTTGGCGAAGATGTCGTATGTTCGTAGGCGAAGATGCCTTGAAGTCACTTGGCGAAGTTGACAAGGGAGATGGTGAAGTCGTTGAGCGGTAGTTGGTGTTGAGCTCTTGACCTTCATGTTCTTGTCGGTGGTGGTGTCGATGCCAATGTGATCTTGCTGGAGATGGTAGCTCGGAGCCATGTGCTCTTGAGCATCTTCTCGAAGATGAGGAAGATCGCTTGTAGGACTTGATGAGGGCTTTGATCTCCTCCATTTGAGCATCCATCTTGGCGTCCAAGTTGTTTTTCATGGCACCGAACTCGTCGTTGTTGTTGTAGACCGAAGGTAGTGTGCTTTGCCTATCCATCACAAGACTCGAGTAGAGGTGAGTAGGAAATGAGATAAACAATACCAAGTTACCTTTTCCCAAAGTTGAGGATGTATCCCGTTTCACTCGATGTGAAAATGAAAGAATAGTGGAATTGGTACCGGACTTGTTCACTCACACCTATCAAGTAAAGCTTATGGAGTAGCTTGGTGAGGATAGTGGCACAAAAATTTGATGCGAAATGTTAGCAAGAGTCAATAATGTTGAAAGAGATTCACAAATTCGCAAGTGAAACAAGTAGACCAATAGCAATGAATGGCACACGGAAACGCACACACGGATAGATAAATGGGGTCGTGCAACCAAGGAATGAGCACAAAATGTGGAATCCACGGAAAACGCTCGTGTTGCACAACTCAAGAGAGACGCTAGCACGATTGCCCAATAGGCGGATACGACACTTGTGCACAACCTATAAGATGCAAAATGTATCAACTTTCTATCCCAAGTATGCTATGTATGTATGGTTCCCGGTGTCGGTGTACTAAGTATTGGGCCATTAGTACCCCATACTTGTGCACGGGCAGTCGTAGCCAAGCCCGCGGCAAGGCTTGTCGGGGGAACAATTGGAGATTAGTTCAAGGTTGTCAAAGGGACGAATCAGAGGATCAGGAGATAATAAGAGCTGAAGGCCGAAGATTAGGCCCCCGGTAAGATCTTGCTGGGGTAGCTTGCGGATCCCGGCAAGATTTGCGCCCGGCAAGATTCTACCACTGTGCCACCGCTTCAGCACAGCAACCAGCCTGGCATTCTGAGCCCTTTTCTGGATGCGTGGCAAGGCGCCAATGGAGGAGAGCTTAATCGGTGCTGATGGGATGGCCCCTTTTTCGATCCCCAAGAAAATAAGGACACCTAAACGGACACTTCACGATGCATTAAATGCATTTGTCCTAAACCGTCAGTGGTTAGGTATGATAACCCTGTAGCTACTTTACACCTCAATGTATGTACATTTTGCCACTGTGGTGACCCCTTTGGACATATAAAAGGAGGCCCAAGGCAACTGCTACAGGGGAGGATTTTTCTGGCCCATTCTGCATGCGTAGCTGCTCTTTGAACGCACTGTTCATTGCAAGCGCTCCTGGAGCTTGGGCTCAAGAACACTCTCAATAAAACTAGGCAGGAGTAGGGTTTTACGCTGATTAGCGGCCCGAACCTGGGTAGAATCACCTCACGTCGATCATTGATTCTGCTCTTTGTGCATACTTCTCTCCCTGCCGAATCGTAGAAGGGATCCCCGCGGTCCCATAGGTGTCGTACGCCGACATCTTTGGTGCGCCAGGTAGGGGAAAGAAGGTTGTGTGAACCTGATCCAGTGATCAGTGCCTCAGTTTCTTCGTCATCTTCATCACCATGCCACCCAAGAAGAAGAGTGCCGCAACGGCGCTACCATCTACGTCCGTTTTGCCCGTGCCTTCGTGTACAGGAGACGATGTAGATGCAGAAGGTAGAGGTTTATAGCCTCCACGGCGTTCTGGTGATCCATGCCAGGCGAGCGGCGTTGTTCGCAGCGGCGACGGCAACCTGCAGGCCGCTGGATCCAGAGATGGGGCTGTGCTGCCTATGGGCAGTGCAGCGAACTCCAGAGATCGGAGGACGCCTCCTAGGACTCCTGCGCCGGCGCAAGTGTCACGGCCTTCACAGGTTGCACGCGACGAGCAGCGCCATGGCGCTGGTGGTTCAGGACGCCCCCATGAAAGGACTTCTGCGCATCGATCCCAAGGTGCGCAGGCCCAGCATGCACGCCAAACTGCCGGTGGAAGTGGCGCACGGTCCCGCGATCGTGAAGGTGCTCCTTCTAACATTGTTAGGAGTCAGAGCACCTCATGTACTTCGCACCTGTCGCCGCCGCCTACACCAGCGGAAGCTTTGGCACGTGCACAGCTGCTCCTTGATTTCCCTCCTGCTCTGGAGAAGATGGAGGAGTGGCGATCTACCATCCAGAGCCTCATCGGCTTCGTCAACAAGGATGGGCCGCAGTAGGCAGGGCGCTCACGGCGGCGGTCCATCGATCCGGCGCGAGCCGATGGAGAGAAGACTGGAGGCGGTGCGACCATGGTGCACTCTCCTCCATGACAGCAGCGGCGATCGACGACCCGGTGGACTGATGACCGTGATGATGATTCCATGGCGTTGTCCGATCTGCGGATGCGCCGCGATCAGCGTCAAGTTCTTCGGGAACGAAGCAAAGAGGACGCTCGAACTACCATCGAGCAGCGACGGAAGGCGCGCCATCAATCGGATAAACGCGCAGGACCTGCTGTTGACAAGCCTGTGCCTGGGTACGCAGGCGACTTGCCCTACGAGGTAGGTTGTCCAGCGTTTACCAGTGAGCTGCGGCGAGTCCAGTGGCCCAATTCCCGAACCTTCAACCCAGAGGTCCCAGAGAAATATGACGGCAAGACCCACCCATCGGAGTTCCTGAGCATCTACACCATTGCGGTGCAGGCTGCCGGGGGCCGAGACGATAAGATACTTGCCAACTACTTCCCGTTTGTGCTCAAACCCAACGTCAGGTCGTGGTTGATGCATCTGCCGGAGAATTCCATTTCTTCTTGGTCAGATCTGTGCCATCAGTTTGTTGGCGCCTTTGTTGGAGGCCATCAAACTCCTGGCCAGGAGAGTGATTTGCATCTCATCCCCCAGAAGGAGGGTGAGCCTCTGCGCAAATATATCCAAAGGTTCAGCCGTGTGCAATACAGCATCCCGGATGTTCATCCTGCCGCCGTTATCGGCGCGTTCCGTTAGAACGTGCGTAACCGCAAGATGCGGGAAGAAATGGCGATGAACAAAATCAGGGATATCGCCGAGCTTTATGCTTTGGCTGATAAATGTGCTCGGGCTGAAGAGGGAAGGAGACTCCCCGGCGAGGATGTTGGCGCAGGAGGCAACTCTGAAGGCGAAGATGCTGCCGCCCCGACAAAGAAGGGCCGGCGGCGAAACAAGAAGCGTAAAGGCAAGGCCGTGCTTGCTGTCGAGGGATCCGGTGACCCTGGCACCACCAAGAAAGCCAAAGTTGGCGACCCCGGCAAGGAAGTTGCCGGGTGCGCCTCCTTTCAGGCCTTGGCGGCTGCCAACAAGCTGGAAGGCTCCGGCAAGCAGTATTGCAAGATCCATCGCACCAAGGGCCATGATCTCCAAAATTGCCGGCAAGTTGAACAGCTTGTCGAGAAGCAGAGAGCTGAGTACGAGAAGCGAGACAAGGAGAAGGCCCAAGATAGTGCTGAGGGGTCCGGCAAGAAGCGTGGTGGCCGGGAGGGTCACCGCGGCAAGGCCAAGCAACAGAAGGAGAGGCCCGCTCAAGGTCGTGACAAGGAAGAGGGTGATGATGATGATGATGAAGAAGATGATGAGTCCAGTGAGCACGAAATCCAGAAAGCTACAGAGGCCATGTGTATCGACGGAGGTGCCTCGTTGCATTCTTCCCACCGTCGACTTAAACAGTGGGTGCGTGATGTTAATGCAACGGAGCCATCGTTTGATGCACGTAAACCCCTGAAGTGGTCCAATACGCCTATCATTTTTTACGCCGAGGATCACCCTGATCGCACAACTGCGGTCGGGTGCTTGCCATTGTTGGTTTCACCGACAATCCGCAACCTCAAGGTGACAAAAATGCTAGTTAACGGTGGGGCCGGACTGAACCTAATCTCACCAGACGTGCTCCAGAAGTTGCAAATTCCTGATGAAGATCTCGAGGAAACGGGCACGTTTCAAGGGATCAATCCAGGGAGGACCCAGCCAAAAGGCAAGATAACGCTACCAGTAACATTTGGTAGTGAACTCAATTACAGGACGAAGAAGGCGGTGTTCGATGTCGCCAAGATCCCCATGTCATACAATGGGATCCTTGGCCGTCCAGCGTTGGCCAAGTTCATGGCGGCGTCACACTACGCATATAATGTGCTGAAAATGCCCTGGCCGTTGAGCGTCATCACTGTTCACTCTGACAAAAAGGATGTGCTCATCTGCGCCGACCAACTCTACCGGGAAGCAGTCGCAGTACCTGCCATCAAGGCATCTGCTCCTGCCGTTGGAACTCCCGGGGGGAAGAAGAAGACCGGCAGGAACCTTGGCGCAAACTCCGGCAAGCGCACCTCCTCGGAGTGCTGCGCTCCCGTTGAGGATGTACCAGGAAGTTCCACCGGCAAGAACAAGAAATCCAAGGCTGCTCCACCAGAGACCAAGAAAGTGTTCCCAGGGAGGTGATTGAGCACCACCTTGTTGTCTGTCCTCACGCGCGGCCCGTCAAGCAGAGGGTGAGAAAGCAAGCCTGAGAGCGGCAAGAATTTATTGCCGAAGAGATCAGGAAGTTAGAAGCGGCAGGTTTGGTCAGAGGGGTGCTTCACCCAACGTGGCTAGCCAATCCAGTTGTAGTGCGCAAGGCGAACGGAAAATGGAGGCTATGTATTGATTATACAGATATCAATAAAGCCTGTCCAAAAGATCCTTTCCCCTTGCCGCGCATCGACCAGATTGTGGACTCCACTGCTGGTTGTGACCTACTGTCGTTCCTTGATGCCTACTCAGGGTATCATCAGATCTTCATGGCAAAAGAAGATGAAGAAAAGACCGCATTTATCACCCCATGTGGTACGTATTGTTTTATACGAATGCCTTTTGGGTTGAAAAGTGCTGGTTCTACATTCGCGAGAGCGGTCCAAATTGGTTTTGAGCCTCAGCTGCATAGAAACATGGAAGCATACATGGATGACATAGTGGTCAAAACCAAGGACAAAGCGACGCTCATACAAGATCTAGAAGAAACATTTACAAATCTGCGCAAGATCAATTTAAAGCTCAATCCTGAGAAGTGCGTGTTTGGCGTTCCTTCCGGCAAGCTTCTCGGGTTCTTTGTGTCTCAGCGAGGGATCGAGGCGAACCCTGACAAGATCAAAGCTATTGAGCGGATTGAGGCACCAAGACACGTCAAGGATGTACGTCGTCTTGCCGGCTGCGTTGCTGCCTTAAGCAGGTTCACCTCCAAATCTGCTGAGCGTGCCCTGCCCTTTTTCAAAATTTTGAAGAAGGCAGGTGCAATGAAATGGACTCCGAAAGCGGAGGCTGTGCTGCAAGATTTGAAGAGATACCTCTCTTCTCCGCCGACGCTAGTCGCGCCTAGGCCACAAGAGCCGTTGCTGCTGTACCTGGCAGCGACAAATCAAGTGGTTAGTGCTTGATGAGGACATCAATACCATTGTTACACCCACAGCCCCTGCTTCTATACATACTGGACCAATTACTAGAGCTCGCGCACGTCAATTAAAATATCAGGTACTTTCGTTTCTTGGTAATGATTCTAAAGTTCATGAGAATATGATGCTGCCTAAATTGGATACATTTGTTTTGCTTACAAATGAAGGGCCTAGTGATGAGGACATCAATACCATTGTTACACCCACAGCCCCTGCTTCTATACATACTGGACCAATTACTAGAGCTCGCGCACGCCAATTAAATTATCAGGTACTTTCGTTTCTTGGTAATGATTCTAAAGTTCATGAGAATATGATGCTGCCTAAATTGGATACATTTGTTTTGCTTACAAATGAAGGGCCTAGCTTGGACAAGAAAGAGGAACCTTGGAGCAAGTTCAAGCATGGAGATGATGGCATGCACAAGGGGAACAAGAACGGAGTTACAAGTGATGATTTCAGGACTTTGAAGCCACCATAATGAGTGCAGGAAGCCTTGGACGAAATATACAAGATGTCACTTCATAAATTTCGTCCAGAGGCTATTATAGGTGCTGCGTCACCTTATTATTGGGCCAGGCCCATGTAATTTCGAAATACTTGAGTATAGGCTGTTTTTAGAGTCCGTATGTGTGGGGAAACAAGAGATAGGGTTGGTTTCGGACCCCTCCTTCAAGGGCCACGAAATCCCCTCCTCTTCCACCATATATACAGCCCTTAGGGCACCGTTTAGACTTTGGGATTTGTTTAGTTAAAAGTTAGCCATTGCAACTTCGTGTACTTCGTTTGTGTCCAACGACCAGACCAAGACCGCTTTCGGATCCCCACCATTATCAATACTTCATCTATATTCGCAATATTCAGATTGCATTATCATATTCTTGCTTGTTCTTCGATTGCGTGCAGGAATAGACCTTCGTGGTCAGGTTGATCGTGCTTCCAGCATCGTCAGTAACCTCAGGAGATTGGTTTAGCGATTGCTAAGGCGCAACGTCGTGCACGTTTGTAGTCGGATCGTCAAAGTCGGCTCCACCAAATCGATAGTTACCATCTCATCGAAAGATCGGGACACCCTCGCCTCTATCAAGTGGTATCAGTTTTCAGGTTGCTCGGTGAGAATTTCCAGTTTTCCCTAGATTAGATTTATTTTCTTACGTATTGTCCAAAAAAAAGCCACAAAAAAAAATTAGGGTTAGTTCATCATATCCGAACCAATCTGAGCCTTTGCATAATCTTTTTAGGGTTTTTGCTTTGTTGAATTTGCGGTTGCATCGTCGTGTCAAGTTGCTGGTCTTAGCGTCTAGTTCTTTAGAGTTTCGAGTTCTGTTCACAAGTTGTCACGCCGCCACCATCATCATCGCCCCTACCATATACCACCACAGCTTATCTGCTATTTCTCTGAGTCCATATACCACCACCGATCCGAGTCCATATACCACCACCAATCCGAGTCCACATATACTACCGTCATATACCATCACCAGTCCGAGTTCCACCATATTCATCT
This sequence comes from Thinopyrum elongatum, assembly GCA_011799875.1. Taxonomy (NCBI): domain Eukaryota; kingdom Viridiplantae; phylum Streptophyta; class Magnoliopsida; order Poales; family Poaceae; genus Thinopyrum; species Thinopyrum elongatum. The sequence goes on along the minus strand of JAAAXO010000253.1, from coordinate 47,923 downwards.
CTGCCACCAGTCCTAGTCCGAGTCCAGTATTTATTCCTTTATTTTAGAGTTCCAGATCACGCGATACTGCGAGTCGTGAACAAGTCGGATTCCCCAATTTTCGTGCTACCCGTAGAAGAAAAATAGTTCCAGTTTCAAAAAAAAAAAAACTAAGTCTGGAAAATTCTGGCTAGGCAGTTTTTAGACCATTTGTAGACTTTTTCGAAAAAAAATTGTTGCGGAGCAAAAAAAAAAGTGAAAAAAAAAAAAAAGATGAGGAGGACATCAATACCATTGTTACACCCACAGCCCCTGCTTCTATACATACTGGACCAATTACTAGAGCTCGCGCACGCCAATTAAAATATCAGGTACTTTCGTTTCTTTGTAATGATTCTAAAGTTCATGAGAATATGATGCTGCCTAAATTGGATACATTTGTTTTGCTTACAAATGAAGGGCCTAGCTTGGACAAGAAAGAGGAACCTTGGAGCAAGTTCAAGCATGGAGATGATGGCATGCACAAGGGGAACAAGAACGGAGTTACAAGTGATGATTTCAGGACTTTGAAGCCACCATAATGAGTGCAGGAAGCCTTGGACGAAATATACAAGGTGTCACTTCATAAATTTCGTCCAGAGGCTATTATAGGTGCTGCGTCACCTTATTATTGGGCCAGGCCCATGTAATTTCGAAATACTTGAGTATAGGCTGTTTTTAGAGTCCGTATGTGTGGGGAAACAAGAGATAGGGTTGGTTTCGGACCCCTCCTTCAAGGGCCACGAAATCCCCTCCTCTTCCTCCATATATACAGCCCTTAGGGCACCGTTTAGACTTTGGGTTTTGTTTAGATTAAAAGTTCGCCATAGCTGCAACTTCGCGTACTTCGTTTGTGTTCAACAACCAGACCAAGACGTCACAGAACCCCACCTCGATCAATAAAGCTTTCATCTTATATTCGCAATATCCAGATTGCAAATCTTAGTTTCTTGCTTGTTCTTCGTTTGCTTGCAGGAGATAGACCCTCGGGGTCAGGTTGAATGTGCTCCGGCGTGGTCAATAACCTCTCGGAGTTGGTTTAGCGATTGCTAAGGCGCGACGTCATCGCACGTTCGTAGTCGGATCGTCAAAGTCTACTCCACCAAAAACGATAGATATCATCTCATCGAAAGATCGGGACACCCTCGCCTCTATCAAGTGGTATCAGATTCCCAGGTTGCTCGGTGAGATTTACAGTTTTTCGTAGTTTAGATCGAGTCTGTTCTTCATACCTACAGTCCAGGAAAAAGCCAAAAAAAAAAAATTTAGGGTTAGTTCATCATATCCGAACCAATCTGAGCCTTTGCATAATCTTTTTAGGGTTTTTGCTTTGTTGAATTTGCGGTTGCATCGTCGTGTCAAGTTGCTGGTCTTAGCGTCTAGTTCTTTAGAGTTTCGAGTTCTGTTCACAAGTTGTCACGCCGCCGCCGCACCATCATCATCGCCCCTACTGTATACCACCACAGCTTATCTGCTATTTCTCTGAGTCCATATACCACCACCGATCCGAGTCCATATACCACCACCAATCCGAGTCCATATACCACCACCAATCCGAGCCCACATATACTACCGTCATATACCATCACCAGTCCGAGTTCCACCAGATTCATCTCTGCCACCAGTCCTAGTCCGAGTCCAGTATTTATTCCTTTATTTTAGAGTTCCAGATCACGCGATACTACGAGTCGTGAATAAGTCGGATTCCCCAATTTTCGCGCTACCCGCAGAAGAAAAATAGTTCCAGTTTCCAAAAAAAAAATAAAAAATTCTGGCTAGGCAGTTTTTAGACCATTTGTAGACTTTTTCGAAAAAAAAATGTTGCGCGACAATACAAAAAAAAAAGAGGAAAAAAAAGTGCAAAAAAAAAAAAAGAAAAAAAATTCAGAGTGTGCTGCTCCCTTGTTTACGTGCAGCGCCGTGATTTTTGTTAGTGGTCTAGGCTCGCGTCTCTAGCACGGTCTAGCCTAGGACCAGCACAGTACCGTCGTTGAGAGTTTATTCAACATTGCATCACTGAATTGATTATTGCTGACCTTTTTTGCTACCATATCATAAGCCTTCCCAGCTCCACATACATCTACATCGTGCGTTTGACACCACCTGGCAATCGCTCTGTCCAAGCTCTGAGAGTTTTGACTACAAAGGTTGCCGATCACCACCTGCTGCTGGGTAAGAACTGGTAAGAATTTGAGATTTGCTTGACGGATTTGTGACACCACACCACACCACCACCACTTTCTAGTAGTCTGTAGGATCATATTCTTGTGTGTTTCTATTGCTGATAACCATGGCAGGATCACAAGCCGACGAGATTGACTGGGAGAACATGATGAACAAGGAGTTGCATGATAAATTTCAGCAAATGATGAGTGGCCAGGTGGGAGATGTGCTAAACAGATTTGAAGAGGCCATGGAGAAGATAGATGGCATGGAGAAGTCGTTCGAGACAAAGCTGGATAACAAGTTTAATGAATTGCTCACGCGTCTTCCCCAACCACCACCGGCTGCACCTGTCGCACCTCTGCAACGACAACAACAACGCCCCCTTCCAAATCAGTTCGGACGAGCGAAGCGTGTTCCTCTTGAGGATGGCCAAACTTCTGGTGCTGCTGTACCTACTGTTGATGCTTCTTTGGTTCCTGCTCCTGCTGCTGCTGGTGCCGAGGAGGAGGATGATTACGCGGGCGATTATGAGGATGAGGTTGATCAAAATCATAACTACGTGCAACCACCAGCACCAGGTCGTCCACATGCAAATAATCGCAATGGTAGGCCTGCAGCACCACTTCAGGTACGAGATCATGACCATCTTCCTAAATTAAAATTGAATATTCCACCATTCGAGGGTAGATATGTTCCTGATATATATCTTACTTGGGAGTTAGAAACTGAACAACGTTTTACATGTTTACAATATCCCGAGGAACGACGTGTTGCTGCTGCTGTTTGTGCTTTCACTAGTTTTGCATGTGTATGGTGGTCTGAACATTGTAGATTATATCCTATTCCAGCTACGTGGGCTGCTTTGAAAACTGCTATGCGTACTCGTTGGGTTCCACCATATTATCAACGTGAATTACTTCAAAAATTGCAGCGCTTAAGACAAGGAAAAAATTCTGTAGAAGAATATTATCAGGAATTACAAACTGGCATGATTAGATGTGGTATTGTTGAGGAGAATGAAGCTATGCTTGCACGTTTCATGGGTGGATTAAATAGAGAGATTCAGACCATTGTAGAGTATAAGGAGTATAATAATATCACTCGTTTATTCCATCTTGCTTGTAAAGCTGAACGTGAAGTGCAGGATCGACAGGCATTGGCGCGAACTAATTTTTCTGCAGGTCGATCTTCATCATGGACACCGCGTGCCTCCTCTACTCCCACACGTCCTACTGCGGCACCACTGACTTCAGCCGCCAATTCCAAGCGAGATACAAGAAAACAGGCACCACCACCACCATCTGCCAAGAGTACACCTTCTGGGCCTGCCCAGAGCTCTTCTTCATCTATGGCATCAACAGGGCACACACATGATATTATTTGTCGTCGTTGTAAGGGAAGAGGTCATTATGCGAGAGAATGCCAATCTCCGCGTGTTATGATTGCTACTGAGGATGGTGGGTATGAGTCCGCTAGTGATTATGATGAGGAGACTTTGGCTCTTATTACAAGTGAAGAACACGGTGGAGATGATTCTGATCATGAGACGCAATACATGGCTCCTGAAGACGCTGACAGGTATGAATGTTTAGTTGCTCAACATGTTTTGAGTGTGCAGGTCACACAAGCTGAGCAAAATCAGAGGCATAATTTGTTCCATACAAAGGGAGTTGTGAAGGAACGTTCTGTTCGCGTCATCATAGATGGAGGGAGCTGCAACAACTTGGCTAGCATGGAGATGGTGGAGAAGCTATCTCTCACCACAAGACCGCATCCACATCCTTACTATATCCAATGGTTCAACAACAGCGGCAAGGTTAAGGTAACACGTACAGTTCGTGTGCATTTTAGTATCTCTACATATGCTGATTATGTTGATTGTGATGTGGTACCCATGCAAGCATGTTCATTATTACTTGGTAGACCATGGCAATTTGATAAAAATTCTGTACACCATGGTAGAAACAATCAATATACTCTTGTTCATAAGGATAAACATATTACTTTGCTTCCTATGACTCCTGATTCTATTTTGAAAGATGATATTAATAGAGCTAGTAAAGCAAAGCAGGAGAAAAATAAGAGTGAAAATCATATTGTGGCAAAAGGATTTGAGCAACAAATGAAGCCTAATAATAAACCATCTAGTGTTGCTTCTGAAATTAAATTGAAAAGTGCATGCTTACTTGCCACCAAATCTGATATTGATGAGCTAGATTTCAGCAATTCTGTTTGCTATGTTTTTGTGTGCAAAGAGGCGTTATTTTCATTCGAGGACGTGCCTTCCTCTTTGCCTCCTGTGGTCACTAACATTTTGCAGGAGTTCGCTGACGTCTTTCCACAAGACGTGCCACCGGGATTACCACCTATTCGCGGGATTGAGCATCAGATTGACTTAATTCCCGGTGCTTCGTTGCCAAACCGTGCGCCATACCGTACCAATCCAGAGGAGACGAAGGAGATTATGCGTCAAGTACAGGAGTTGCTCGACAAAGGTTATATACGCGAATCCCTTAGTCCTTGTGCTGTTCCTATTATTCTAGTGCCGAAAAAGGATGGTACATCGCGTATGTGTGTTGATTGTAGAGGCATTAATAATATTACTATTCGTTATCGTCATCCTATTCCTAGACTAGATGATATGCTTGATGAATTGAGTGGCTCTACAATATTCTCCAAAGTTGATTTGCGTAGTGGATACCATCAAATTCGTATGAAATTGGGGGATGAATGGAAAACAGCATTTAACACACAGTTTGGATTATATGAGTGGTTAGTCATGCCTTTTGGGTTAACTAATGCACCTAGTACTTTCATGAGATTAATGAACGAAGTTTTACGTGCTTTCATTGGACGATTTGTGGTAGTCTATTTTGATGATATACTGATTTATAGCAGATCTTTGGAGGAACATTTGGAACATTTACGTGCTGTTTTTATTGCTTTACGTGATGCACGTTTGTTTGGTAACCTTGGGAAGTGCACCTTTTGCACCGACCGAGTATCTTTTCTTGGCTATGTTGTTACTCCACAGGGAATTGAAGTTGATAAAGCCAAGATTGAAGCTATTGAGAGTTGGCCACAGCCCAAAACGGTCACTCAAGTGAGGAGTTTTCTTGGACTTGCTGGTTTCTATAGGCGTTTTGTGAGAGATTTCAGCACCATTGCTGCACCTCTCAATGAGCTTACAAAGAAGGATGTGCCTTTTGTTTGGGGTACCTCACAGGAAGAAACCTTCACGGTATTGAAAGATAAGTTGACACATGCTCCTTTACTCCAACTTCCTGATTTTAATAAGACTTTTGAGCTTGAATGTGATGCTAGTGGAATTGGATTAGGAGGTGTTTTATTACAAGATGGCAAACCTGTTGCATACTTTTCTGAAAAATTGAGTGGGCCTAGTCTGAACTATTCTACTTATGATAAAGAACTATATGCTCTTGTTCGGACCTTAGAAACATGGCAACATTATTTATGGCCCAAAGAATTTGTTATACATTCTGATCATGAATCTTTGAAACACATTAAAAGTCAAGCAAAACTGAACCGTAGACATGCTAAATGGGTTGAATTTATTGAGACTTTCCCTTATGTCATTAAACACAAGAAGGGTAAAGAAAATGTTATTGCTGATGCATTGTCTCGTCGTTATACTATGCTTTCACAACTTGACTTTAAAATATTTGGTTTGGAGACCATCAAAGATCAATATGTGCATGATGCTGAATTTAAAGATGTATTGCAGAATTGTAAGGAAGGGAGAACATGGAACAAGTTCGTCGTTAACGATGGATTTGTGTTTCGTGCTAACAAGCTATGCATTCCAGCTAGCTCCGTTCGTCTTTTGTTGTTGCAGGAGGCGCATGGAGGAGTATTAATGGGACACTTTGGCGTGAAGAAGACGGAGGATATACTTGCTACACATTTCTTTTGGCCAAAGATGAGACGGGATGTTGAGCGTTTTGTTGCTCGCTGCACTACATGTCAAAAAGCTAAGTCACGACTCAATCCTCATGGTTTATATATGCCTTTGCCTGTACCTAGTGTTCCTTGGGAGGATATATCTATGGACTTTGTTTTAGGTTTACCTCGAACAAAGAAGGGGAGGGATAGCATATTTGTTGTCGTGGATAGGTTCTCGAAAATGGCACACTTTATACCATGTCATAAAAGCGATGATGCTGTTAATGTTGCTGATTTGTTCTTTCGTGAAATTATACGCTTGCATGGTGTGCCAAATACTATTGTTTCAGATCGTGATACGAAATTTCTTAGCCACTTTTGGAGATGTTTATGGGCTAAGTTGGGGACTAAACTGCGTTTTAGTACTACATGTCACCCCCAAACTGATGGACAAACTGAAGTAGTCAATAGAACATTGTCTACTATGCTTAGGGCTGTTTTGAAGAATAACAAGAAAATGTGGGAAGAATGCTTGCCTCATATTGAATTTGCTTATAATCGTTCATTGCATTCTACTACTAAGATGTGTCCTTTTGAAATTGTGTATGGTTTCCTTCCTCGTGCACCAATTGATTTGTTGCCTCTTCCATCTTCGGAGAAGGTTAATTTTGATGCTAAACAACGTGCTGAATTGATCTTAAAAATACATGAGTTAACTAAGGAGAACATTGAGCGTATGAATGCTAAATATAAACTTGCTGGAGATAAGGGTAGAAAACATGTTGTCTTTGCACCTGGAGATCTTGTTTGGTTACATTTGCGTAAGGATAGATTTCCTGATTTGCGCAAATCAAAGCTAATGCCATGTGCTGATGGTCCTTTTAAGGTGTTAGAGAAAATAAATGATAATGCATATAAACTTGAGCTGCCTGCAGATTTTGGGGTTAGTCCCACTTTTAACATTGCAGATCTGAAGCCTTATTTGGGTTAGGAAGATGAGCTTCCGTCGAGGACGACTTCATTTCAAGAAGGGGAGGATGATGAGGACATCAATACCATTGTTACACCCACAGCCCCTGCTTCTATACATACTGGACCAATTACTAGAGCTCGCGCACGTCAATTAAAATATCAGGTACTTTCGTTTCTTGGTAATGATTCTAAAGTTCATGAGAATATGATGCTGCCTAAATTGGATACATTTGTTTTGCTTACAAATGAAGGGCCTAGCTTGGACAAGAAAGAGGAACCTTGGAGCAAGTTCAAGCATGGAGATGATGGCATGCACAAGGGGAACAAGAACGGAGTTACAAGTGATGATTTCAGGACTTTGAAGCCACCATAATGAGTGCAGGAAGCCTTGGACGAAATATACAAGATGTCACTTCATAACTTTCGTCCAGAGGCTATTATAGGTGCTGCGTCACCTTATTATTGGGCCAGGCCCATGTAATTTCGAAATACTTGAGTATAGGCTGTTTTTAGAGTCCGTATGTGTGGGGAAACAAGAGATAGGGTTGGTTTCGGACCCCTCCTTCAAGGGCCACGAAATCCCCTCCTCTTCCTCCATATATACAGCCCTTAGGGCACCGTTTAGACTTTGGGTTTTGTTTAGATTAAAAGTTCGCCATAGCTGCAACTTCGCGTACTTCGTTTGTGTTCAACGACCAGACCAAGACGTCACAGAACCCCACCTCGATCAATAAAGCTTTCATCTTATATTCGCAATATCCAGATTGCAAATCTTAGTTTCTTGCTTGTTCTTCGTTTGCTTGCAGGAGATAGACCCTCGGGGTCAGGTTGATTGTGCTCCGGCGTGGTCAGTAACCTCTCGGAGTTGGTTTAGCGATTGCTAAGGCGCGACGTCCTCGCACGTTCGTAGTCGGATCGTCAAAGTCTACTCCACCAAAAACGATAGATATCATCTCATCGAAAGATCGGGACACCCTCGCCTCTATCAGAAATTGTTGAGCAACCCCCTCTCTGACCGATTTGAGTTTAAAATCCACCGAGAGAGATACCCCTAGAGCCGAAGAATTAGATAGTGGTTCAGCATCACTAGAAACTAGGTCCAGTACGCTCCGCCTATTACTCTTGAGAGCTGCAAAATCTCTAGACGGTTAGGTGTCAATTTCTTCATAAACCAAGAGTGATTATGTTTCTTGAAGAAGAAGTCTGTAAAGGTTCGTAGATCGCCTTCAAGTATCTACCACGAGTGATCGACATTGGTTGACGAACCAATTGATGAGGACATCAATACCATTGTTACACCCACAACCCCTGCTTCTATACATACTGGACCAATTACTAGAGCTCGCGCACGCCAATTAAAATATCAGGTACTTTCGTTTCTTGGTAATGATTCTAAAGTTCATGAGAATATGATGCTGCCTAAATTGGATACATTTGTTTTGCTTACAAATGAAGGGCCTAGCTTGGACAAGAAAGAGGAACCTTGGAGCAAGTTCAAGCATGGAGATGATGGCATGCACAAGGGGAACAAGAACGGAGTTACAAGTGATGATTTCAGGACTTTGAAGCCACCATAATGAGTGCAGGAAGCCTTGGACGAAATATACAAGATGTCACTTCATAAATTTCGTCCAGAGGCTATTATAGGTGCTGCGTCACCTTATTATTGGGCCAGGCCCATGTAATTTCGAAATACTTGAGTATAGGCCGTTTTTAGAGTCCGTATGTGTGGGGAAACAAGAGATAGGGTTGGTTTCGGACCCCTCCTTCAAGGGCCACGAAATCCCCTCCTCTTCCTCCATATATACAGCCCTTAGGGCACCGTTTAGACTTTGGGTTTTGTTTAGATTAAAAGTTCGCCATAGCTGCAACTTCGCGTACTTCGTTTGTGTTCAACGACCAGACCAAGACGTCACAGAACCCCACCTTGATCAATAAAGCTTTCATCTTATATTCGCAATATCCAGATTGCAAATCTTAGTTTCTTGCTTGTTCTTCGTTTGCTTGCAGGAGATAGACCCTCGTGGTCAGGTTGATTGTGCTCCGGCGTGGTCAATAACCTCTCGGAGTTGGTTTAGCGATTGCTAAGGCGCGACGTCCTCGCACGTTCGTAGTCGGATCGTCAAAGTCTACTCCACCAAAAACGATAGCTATCATCTCATCGAAAGATCGGGACACCCTCGCCTCTATCAGTGCTGCATTAGTGGCGCAGAGAGAAGCTGATGAGGAGGCAACGCCAGCGGCAGGACCGCCAAGTGACGCGTCGGGATCATCCTCGGCAAGGACTGGTCCCGGCAAGACAGGATCTGCGCAGTCAGAAGAACCAGTGCAAAAGAAAAAGATGGTTCAGCGCCCAGTTTATTTTGTTAGCTCCCTTTTGCAAGGAGCTAGGTCAAGATACTCTTGTGTGCAAAAGTTGCTCTTTGGCCTTCTTATGGCCTCGAGAAAGCTGCGCCATTATTTTCAAGCACATGAAATTACCGTCGTCACCCGCTTTCCGTTGCAGCGGATTTTGTGAAATCCAGAGGCAACTGGCAGGATCGTGGAGTGGGCATTGGAATTATCAAGCTTTGGTCTCAAGTTTGAAAGTACTTCAACAATTCAGAGCAGAGCCTTGGCGGAGTTCATTGTAGAATTGATAGAGGCGAGGGTGTCCCGATCTTTCGATGAGATGGTAACTATCGATTTGGTGGAGCCGACTTTGACGATCCGACTACAAACGTGCACGACGTTGCGCCTTAGCAATCGCTAAACCAATCTCCTGAGGTTACTGACGATGCTGGAAGCACGATCAACCTGACCACGAAGGTCTATTCCTGCACGCAATCGAAGAACAAGCAAGAATATGATAATGCAATCTGAATATTGCGAATATAGATGAAGTATTGATAATGGTGGGGATCCGAAAGCGGTCTTGGTCTGGTCGTTGGACACAAACGAAGTACACGAAGTTGCAATGGCTAACTTTTAACTAAACAAATCCCAAGGAAAAAGCTACTAGATGGATCTACTTATATAGGAGTAAGGGGTGGCGGCCAAGGAGGTGGGAGGACGTCCCAAGGCAGCCTAAAACTAACCCTAGGTCGTACAAGGCTCATGGGCCCAAGTGGAGGTGATGCAACACCTTTGGACTTGTAGTTTGACTCGGATTCTGCTGCAGCATCAGATTGTTTCGTCGATAACTCATAGCTCCGGATGAATTTTAAGGTGAATCCAGTTGGGTTAGAAAGAGCACGAAATCTACTTTCCAACAAAAAAAGAATCACCCAATTCGGAGTCCGTATGAAATAGTTCTTGGTGTTTTGAGTCCGGTATGTCTGTGCAGTCCGAATCTGAATCCAGAACGTGAGAGACTTGGACTCTATCTTCTCTTGGCCCAAAAGTGACGTGATATGACTTTTTGAACAGCACATAAACTTCTCTTTTTCCCTTATCTTCATATGTGGATTGTACAAATCTCCCATACACCTGCAATTAGACATGGCACAAAAGTTTGTGAAGTATTTTTGTCTTGGATGACATAAATAAATTATTGCATAGTTTGCATTAGAAATCACCTCACAAATATACATGTATGCAATATTTTTAGTCGTATCCAAGGTAGTCATGTCCTCATCATCCTCCCCTTCTTGAAAACAAAGCCGTCCTCGGCGTTGCTTAAGCTGAAATGTGGCTAACAAAAGAGACAAGGTGTACATGTTGTATATGTATATGTCATCCAGTTTTACTTCCCTTAGTTTTTGCATATATGACACATGTATACATGAGTAACCTTCATAGTTCATAAAATCTAAAGCCAAAATATTATCACAAGTATTAGAAGACATGAAAATATTGTAACTCAATTTGCACATATAAGTGAAGCTCTTATTCATATCAAAGGATTGACAATGTTCATCATTAAACCATCCCAACATTGGTGAATAAACCTTACTTGAATCAAATTTACATGCTACAACATGCTTAAATAAGCAAACATACAATAAGTCATTTGACACAAAATCATCACCAAGATTAGAGGTCATATCAAAATGATTAAACATTGTTTCTTTTGCATAAACAGTTAATTCATTGGGTGCACTAAAAATTGTTGATACTTCAACTCTTTGATCACATGATGCATTCATGACAGTAACACAATTCTCTAAAATAGCTGGTGTGCTCAAATCAATAGGTAACACAACACATGATGTATTCAAGTTAACTAGGCATGCATCATTCTCATGTGAAAGTTGAAAATCTGTACCTTTGTCATTACCTCTTATGATCAACTCAGACGATGTAGGCACTCTTGGAGGTGATGTGTCACATGATGGAGATGATGTAGTCCTCGCAACAACGGATGTGGTTGTCATAGTACGCCTAGTAGTTGAAGAAACATCTGTATCAACACTTGGAATGTGCACCGTGCGCTTGTTCTCCTTGTGGCCAACACGTCGTTTTATTTCCTGTTCAGCTTTGCAAGCAAGACGAAACAAATGGTCCATAGGATAACACTCTTCATGAATTAGAATCTCTTGAATATCACAGTTTAATCCTCCCCAAAATCTATCCATAAAATCTTCTTCACTTTCTTCAAAAAATGAGTGCAATAATGTAGTTTGTAAATCATCATAGTATTTTGTTACCGTGTCAGTGCCTTGTTTTAAATGTTGTAATTTTTTAATCATGCCACGAGTATAATAAACATCAACGAATCTATCTCTCATGACAAGTTTTAAATCATCCCAAGTAGTAGGTATAAGATCAGGGTTTAACCGACAATATTCACTCCACCAAACTAAAGCAAAGCTACTAAAAGTACTAACCGCAGCTTGAAATTTTCCACGCTCATCAAAATTATGGGAAGCAAATATAGCATTTATTTTGTACTCCCATTCAATATATAAATCAGGCCTAAAACGACCAGTAAATGGTGGCATGGAAACATTAACCTGATTATGTGCATTCTGATGTAATTGCTCCTCTTGTGGCGGTTGTTGCATTTTCTTAGGTGATGGCAAATCTCCCACGATCGATGAAGCCCAAGAACTAACAACTCCGGAACCTGCCATGATTAGTAGAAACAAAAAAATCGAGAATAATGTTCCTATGAACTACTAGGATGTGGTGGTAAAGCGCTCACAGTAAAGCAAATATCAATATCTTACAAGTTCTTACCATGCAGCAGGTGGTGACGGGCAACCAGCGGTGTCAAATAACTCCGAAGATTGAGTAAAGCGATTGCCAGGTGAACGTATGTATACACGGTGTAGAAATATATGGAGCTGGGTTGGCTATATATGGTAGCAAAAGATTAGCAATAATCAATTCAGAGATGCAATGTTGAATAAACGCTCAACGACGATACTGTGCTGGTCCTAGGCTAGACCGGACTAGAGACGCGAGCCTAGAACACTAATGAGGTCACGGCGTAGCACAACTAGCATCAATAAAGGATATGAAGTAGCTCTGGATAGCAAGATATAAGTGAAGAACACGGTGGAGATGATTCTGATCATGAGACGCAATACATGGCTCCTGAAGACGCTGACAGGTATGAATGTTTAGTTGCTCAACGTGTTTTGAGTGTGCAGGTCACACAAGCTGAGCAAAATCAGAGGCATAATTTGTTCCATACAAAGGGAGTTGTGAAGGAACGTTCTGTTCGCGTCATCATAGATGGAGGGAGCTGCAACAACTTGGCTAGCATGGAGATGGTGGAGAAGCTATCTCTCACCACAAGACCACATCCACATCCTTACTATATCCAATGGTTCAACAACAGCGGCAAGGTTAAGGTAACACGTACTGTTCGTGTGCATTTTAGTATCTCTACATATGCTGATTATGTTGATTGTGATGTGGTACCCATGCAAGCATGTTCATTATTACTTGGTAGACCATGACAATTTGATAAAAATTCTGTACACCATGGTAGAAACAATCAGTATACTCTTGTTCATAAGGATAAACATATTACTTTGCTTCCTATGACTCCTGATTCTATTTTGAAAGATGATATTAATAGAGCTAGTAAAGCAAAACAGGAGAAATCTAAGAGTGAAAATCAGATTGTGGCAAAAGAATTTGAGCAACAAATGAAGCCTAATAATAAACCATCTAGTGTTGCTTCTGAAATTAAATTGAAAAGTGCATGCTTACTTGCCACCAAATCTGATATTGATGATCTAGATTTCAGCAATTCTGTTTGCTATGCTTTTGTGTGCAAAGAGGCGTTATTTTCATTCGAGGACGTGCCTTCCTCTTTGCCTCCTGCGGTCACTAACATTTTGCAGGAGTTCGCTGACGTCTTTCCACAAGACGTGCCACCGGGATTACAACCTATTCGCGGGATTGAGCATCAGATTGACTTAATTCCCGGTGCTTCGTTGCCAAACCGTGCGCCATACCGTACCAATCCAGAGGAGACGAAGGAGATTATGCGTCAAGTACAGGAGTTGCTCGACAAAGGTTATATACGCGAATCCCTTAGTCCTTGTGCTGTTCCTGAGAATATGATGCTGCCTAAATTGGATACATTTGTTTTGCTTACAAATGAAGGGCCTAGCTTGGACAAGAAAGAGGAACCTTGGAGCAAGTTCAAGCATGGAGATGATGGCATGCACAAGGGGAACAAGAACGGAGTTACAAGTGATGATTTCAGGACTTTGAAGCCACCATAATGAGTGCAGGAAGCCTTGGACGAAATATACAAGATGTCACTTCATAAATTTCGTCCAGAGGCTATTATAGGTGCTGCGTCACCTTATTATTGGGCCAGGCCCATGTAATTTCGAAATACTTGAGTATAGGCTGTTTTTAGAGTCCGTATGTGTGGGGAAACAAGAGATAGGGTTGGTTTCGGACCCCTCCTTCAAGGGCCACGAAATCCCCTCCTCTTCCTCCATATATACAGCCCTTAGGGCACCGTTTAGACTTTGGGTTTTGTTTAGATTAAAAGTTCGCCATAGCTGCAACTTCGCGTACTTCGTTTGTGTTAAACGACCAGACCAAGACGTCACAGAACCCCACCTTGATCAATAAAGCTTTCATCTTATATTCGCAATATCCAGATTGCAAATCTTAGTTTCTTGCTTGTTCTTCGTTTGCTTGCAGGAGATAGACCCTCGTGGTCAGGTTGATTGTGCTCCGGCGTGGTCAATAACCTCTCGGAGTTGGTTTAGCGATTGCTAAGGCGCGACGTCCTCGCACGTTCGTAGTCGGATCGTCAAAGTCTACTCCACCAAAAACGATAGCTATCATCTCATCGAAAGATCGGGACACCCTCGCCTCTATCAAGTGGTATCAGATTCCCAGGTTGCTCGGTGAGATTTACAGTTTTTCGTAGTTTAGATCGAGTCTGTTTTTCATACCTACAGTCCAGGAAAAAGCCAAAAAAAAAAAAATTAGGGTTAGTTCATCATATCCGAACCAATCTGAGCCTTTGCATAATCTTTTTAGGGTTTTTGCTTTGTTGAATTTGTGGTTGCATCGTCGTGTCAAGTTGCTGGTCTTAGCGTCTAGTTCTCTAGAGTTACGAGTTCTGTTCACAAGTTGTCACGCCGCCGCCGCACCATCATCATCGCCCCTACCATATACCACCACAGCTTATCTGCTATTTCTCTGAGTCCATATATGATGAGGACATCAATACCATTGTTACACCCACAGCCCCTGCTTCTATACATACTGGACCAATTACTCGAGCTCGCGCACGCCAATTAAAATATCAGGTACTTTCGTTTCTTGGTAATGATTCTAAAGTTCATGAGAATATGATGCTGCCTAAATTGGATACATTTGTTTTGCTTACAAATGAAGGGCCTAGCTTGGACAAGAAAGAGGAACCTTGGAGCAAGTTCAAGCATGGAGATGATGGCATGCACAAGGGGAACAAGAACGGAGTTACAAGTGATGATTTCAGGACTTTGAAGCCACCATAATGAGTGCAGGAAGCCTTGGACGAAATATACAAGATGTCACTTCATAAATTTCGTCCAGAGGCTATTATAGGTGCTGCGTCACCTTATTATTGGGCCAGGCCCATGTAATTTCGAAATACTTGAGTATAGGCTGTTTTTTGAGTCCGTATGTGTGGGGAAACAAGAGATAGGGTTGGTTTCGGACCCCTCCTTCAAGGGCCACGAAATCCCCTCCTCTTCCTCCATATATACAGCCCTTAGGGCACCGTTTAGACTTTGGGATTTGTTTAGTTAAAAGTTAGCCATTGCAACTTCGTGTACTTCGTTTGTGTCCAACGACCAGACCAAGACCGCTTTCGGATCCCCACCTCTATCAATACTTCATCTATATTCGCAATATTCAGATTGCATTATCATATTCTTGCTTGTTCTTCGATTGCGTGCAGGAATAGACCTTCGTGGTCAGGCTGATCGTGCTTTCAGTATCGTCAGTAACCTCAGGAGATTGGTTTAGCGATTGCTAAGGCGCAACGTCGTGCACGTTTGTAGTCGGATCGTCAAAGTCGACTCCACCAAATCGATAGCTATCATCTCATCGAAAGATCGGGACACCCCCGCCTCTATCAAATTTGAAGGTGAAACCAATTGGGTTAGAAAGAACACGAAATCTACTTTCCAACAAAAAAAGAATCACCCAATTCGGAGTCCGTATGAAATAGTTTTTGGTGTTTTGAGTCAGGTATGTCTGTGCAGTCCGAATCTGAATCCAGAACGTGAGAGACTTGGACTCTATCTTCTCTTGGCCCAAAAGTGACGTGATATGACTTTTTGAACAGCACATAAACTTCTCTTTTTCCCTTATCTTCGTATGTGGATTGTACAAATCTCCCATACACCTGCAATTAGACATGGCACAAAAGTTTGTGAAGTATTTTTGTCTTGGATGACATAAATAAATTATTGCATAGTTTGCATTAGAAATCACCTCACAAATATACATGTATGCAATATTTTTGGTCGTATCCAAGGTAGTCATGTCCTCATCATCCTCCCCTTCTTGAAAACAAAGCCGTCCTCGGCGTTGCTTAAGCTGAAATGTGGCTAACAAAAGAGACAAGGTGTACATGTTGTATATGTATATGTCATCCAGTTTTACTTCCCTTAGTTTTTGCATATATGACACATGTATACATGAGTAACCTTCATAGTTCATAAAATCTAAAGCCAAAATATTATCACAAGTATTAGAAGACATGAAAATATTGTAACTCAATTTGCACATATAAGTGAAGCTCTTATTCATATCAAAGGATTGACAATGTTCATCATTAAACCATCCCAACATTGGTGAATAAACCTTACTTGAATCAAATTTACATGCTACAACATGCTTAAATAAGCAAACATACAATAAGTCATTTGACACAAAATCATCACCAAGATTAGAGGTCATATCAAAATGATTAAACATTGTTTCTTTTGCATAAACAGTTAATTCATTGGGTGCACTCAAAATTGTTGATACTTCAACTCTTTGATCACATGACGCATTCATGACAGTAACACAATTCTCTAAAATAGCTGGTGTGCTCAAATCAATAGGTAACACAACACATGATGTTTTCAAGTTAACTAGGCATGCATCATTCTTATGTGAAAGTTGAAAATCTGTACCTTTGTCATTACCTCTTATGATCAACTCAGACGATGTAGGCACTCTTGGAGGTGATGTGTCACATGATGGAGATGATGTAGTCCTCGCAACAACGGATGTGGTTGTCATAGTACGCCTAGTAGTTGAAGAAACATCTGTATCAACACTTGGAATGTGCACCGTGCGCTTGTTCTCCTTGTGGCCAACACGTCGTTTTATTTCCTGTTCAGCTTTGCAAGCAAGACGAAACAAATGGTCCATAGGATAACACTCTTCATGAATTAGAATCTCTTGAATATCACAGTTTAATCCTCCCCAAAATCTATCCATAAAATCTTCTTCACATTCTTTTAAAAATGAGTGCAATAATGTAGTTTGTAAATCATCATAGTATTTTGTTACCGTGTCAGTACCTTGTTTTAAATGTTCTAGTTTTTTAATCATGCCACGAGTATAATAAACATCGACGAATCTATCTCTCATGAGAAATTTTAAATCATCCCAAGTAGTAGGTATATAATCAGGGTATTACCGACAATGTTCACTCCACCAAACTAAAGCAAAGCTAATAAAAGTACTAACAGCAGCTTGAAATTTTTCACGCTCATCAAAATTATGGGAAGCAAATATAGCATTTATTTCATACTCCCATTCAATATATAAATCAGGCCTAAAACGACCAGTAAATGGTGGCATGGAAACATTAACCTGATTATGTGCATTCTGATGTAATTGCTCCTCTTGTGGTGGTTGTTGTATTTTCTTAGGTGATGGCAAATCTCCCACGATCGATGAAGCCCAAGAACTAACAACTCCGGAACCTGCCATGATTAGTAGAAACAAAAAAAATTCGAGAATAATGTTCCTATGAACTACTAGGATGTGGTGGTAAAGCGCTCACAGTAAAGCAAATATCAATATCTTACAAGTTCTTACCATGCAGCAGGTGGTGACGGGCAACCAGCGGTGTCAAATAACTCCGAAGATTGAGTAAAGCGATTGCCAGGTGAACGTACGTATACACGGTGTAGAAATATGTGGAGTTGGGTTGGCTATATATGGTAGCAAAAGATTAGCAATAATCAATTCAGAGATGCAATGTTGAATAAACGCTCAACGACGGTACTGTGCTGGTCCTAGGCTAGACCGGACTAGAGACGCGAGCCTAGAACACTAATGACGTCACGGCGTAGCACAACTAGCATCAAGAAAGGATATGAAGTAGCTCCGGACAACAAGATATAAGTGAAGATCACAATGGCAGTAAAGATAATGATGAGAAACAACTACCAAGTAGCATATACCAACACTTCTCTCTCCAACTTTACTCTATAAAAGTTTGTGCCAATTTTATGATAATTTTTCTCAAGAAAGGCACTGACTCAAGCTTTCAAATGCAAAAAGAATCACTCAATTCTGAGTTGATATGAGGAGTCAAAAAATTCTAAAACTGGCCTGAAAAACTGGAATAAGCTGTGTTCGCGAACTTCGGAGGGCAAAAAGACCTATTTAGAAGCCGATTTTGAGGTCTCAAATATTGAACTAGCTTCTGCAACTATTTAGATGCGGCTTGTCGCTAGCTTTAATTTGAGTACTCATGAAGCCAAAACAGACTTCGTATGAAAAAGATATGCCTGTTTTACTGAACACTGCGCAAAACAGATTCCAATCCGAATTCAGCTACGAGATTGAGTCTAGATATATCCGAATTTTGTTTTTTTTTTCTTCTCTCTTTTTTTTCTCACACTTTTTCTTTTCTTTTTCTTTCTCTCTTTTTTTCTCTGACTTTTTTTTAAACTTTTTTTTCTCTTTTTTTTTTCTTGCTCCCTCTTTCCAAAACAAACTAGATAAGATGTAGATTGGATCAAGCACAGATGTGAACGACCTCAACTATGATTATGACAATGAACAGTGGGTAGCACGATGTGGAAATTGATGGATGGGATGGTGGACAGCGGAAGGAATAACGATGCAGCGGCGGCGTGACTAATGTGAACAGAACTCGAAACTCTAAACGAACTAGACACTAAGACCAGCAACTGAACACGACGATGCAACCGATAATTCAATAATGCAAACAAAGAAAAGAAAATTGCGAAGGCTCGGACTGGCTTGGACAAAGGATGAATAGATCTAACTTTTTTTTTGTGGTTTTTTCTTTGGACAATAGGTAAGAAAATAAATCTAATCTAGGGAAAACTAAAAATTCTCACCGAGCAACCTGAAAACTGATACCACTTGATAGAGGCGGGGGTGTCCCGATCTTTCGATGAGATGGTAACTATCGATTTGGTGGAGCCGACTTTGACGATCCGACTACAAACGTGCACGACGTTGCGCCTTAGCAATCGCTAAACCAATCTCCTGAGGTTACTGACGATGCTGGAAGCACGATCAACCTGACCACGAAGGTCTATTCCTGCACGCAATCGAAGAACAAGCAAGAATATGATAATGCAATCTGAATATTGCGAATATAGATGAAGTATTGATAATGGTGGGGATCCGAAAGCGGTCTTGGTCTGGTCGTTGGACACAAACGAAGTACACGAAGTTGCAATGGCTAACTTTTAACTAAACAAATCCCAAGGAAAAAGCTACTAGATGGATCTACTTATATAGGAGTAAGGGATGGCGGCCAAGGAGGTGGGAGGACGTCCCAAGGAAGCCTAAAACTAACCCTAGGTCGTACAAGGCTCATGGGCCCAAGTGGAGGTGATGCAACACCTTTGGACTTGTAGTTTGACTCGGATTCTGCTGCAGCGTCAGATTGTTTCGTCGATAACTCATAGCTCCGGATGAATTTTAAGGTGAATCCAGTTGGGTTAGAAAGAGCACGAAATCTACTTTCCAACAAAAAAAGAATCACCCAATTCGGAGTCCGTATGAAATAGTTCTTGGTGTTTTGAGTCAGGTATGTCTGTGCAGTCCGAATCTGAATCCAGAACGTGAGAGACTTGGACTCTATCTTCTCTTGGCCCAAAAGTGACGTGATATGACTTTTTGAACAGCACATAAACTTCTCTTTTTCCCTTATCTTCATATGTGGATTGTACAAATCTCCCATACACCTGCAATTAGACATGGCACAAAAGTTTGTGAAGTATTTTTGTCTTGGATGACATAAATAAATTATTGCATAGTTTGCATTAGAAATCACCTCACAAATATACATGTATGCAATATTTTTGGTCGTATCCAAGGTAGTCATGTCCTCATCAAGAATGGACCCCAACGCTAGATGAAGAGATTCAAGAAACAACTCTCCCCGGCAAGGAAACTGGTCGAGAATGGGTTATGTACTTTGACGGGGCTTTCTCGCTGCAAGGCGCCGGTGCTGGCGTGCTGCTTGTCGCACCCACCGGAGAGCACCTCAAGTATGTAATCCAAATGCATTTCCCCCGGGAGAGTTTGACAAACAACACTACGGAGTACAAGGGGCTGCTTGCCGGTCTCAGGATCGCGGCAGACCTTGGTATTAAGAAGCTAATTATCAGAGGCGATTCGCAGCTTGTTGTCAGG
Source organism: Thinopyrum elongatum (assembly GCA_011799875.1). Classification (NCBI taxonomy): domain Eukaryota; kingdom Viridiplantae; phylum Streptophyta; class Magnoliopsida; order Poales; family Poaceae; genus Thinopyrum; species Thinopyrum elongatum. The sequence continues at coordinate 27,784 of JAAAXO010000253.1, read as the reverse complement.
CAAGTTAACAAAAATTACCAGAGTCCATTGATGCAAGCTTATGTGGATGAAGTGAGAAAAATGGAAGACCGCTTTGATGGTCTGCAAATGAAGCACATTCCTCGTGCCGAGAACAGTATTGCTGATGACCTGTCAAAGCGCGCTGCCCTCAAGTTACCTGTGGAACCAGGAACTTTTGTGCTCCATTTGACTCAACCATCTATGGCACCATCAATGAGGCAAGAAAAGAGAAGAAAGTTGAATTCTGGACAGTACTTTCCGGCAGAGCTCCCTGGAGCCGCCGGCAAGGAACTTGCCGGGATCAGCGACAAGCCTGCCGGGGAACGACAGGCTCCGGCGGAGCCTCAGGCTTTCGCCGTCGAGACAAATGTTCCCCTGGTGGAAGAGATGCCTTTAGTCCTAGCTGTCGAGCCCCAGGATCCAGCATGGGCACAACACATTGTCCATTTCCTTCAGACAGGAGAACTCCCCGAGGAGCAGGAAGAAGCGGCAAAAGTAGCCCGTCAGTCTACTATGTACCAATTCATCGATGATGTTCTGTACAGAAAGAGACCGAACAGTGTGAAATTGAAGTGTATTCCTCGGAAGGATGGACTAGAGCTGTTGGCAGAGATACATGGAGGCATGTGTGGCTCTCACATAGGATCAAGAGCACTTGTCAGAAAAGCATTCCGACAAGGTTTCTTTTGGCCCACTGCTCTCCAGGATGCAACTGCACTAGTAACCAAGTGTGAAGCGTGCCAGTTTCATTCGAAGAAATCACATCAGCCAGCTCAAGCTCTTCAGACGATCCCTCTCTCCTGGCCATTTTCGGTCTGGGGGCTTGGCATACTGGGCCCCTTTCCCCATGCTGCCGGGGGCTTTGAGTACTTGTATGTTGCGATCGACAAGTTCAAAAAGTGGCCGGAAGTGGAAGCGGTGAGAAAGGTGACATCACAATCAGCCGTCAAGTTCTTTAAGGGAATAGTGTGCCGTTTCGGTGTGCCCAACAGGATCATCACCGACAATGGCACGCAATTCACAAGTCGCACCTTCATGCAGTACGTCCAAGACCTTGGCGGCAAGATTTGTTTTGCTTCTGTTGCTCATCCGAGAAGCAACGGCCAAGCGGAGAGGGCTAATGCTGAAGTACTGCGCGGTCTCAGGACCAGAACTTTTGACAAGCTAAAAAAGTGTGGAAAGCGCTGGATTGATGAGTTGCCGGCGGTTCTTTGGTCAATCAGAACGACACCGAATCGAGCCACTGTCCAGACGCCCTTCGCTCTGGTCTACGGAGCGAAAGCAGTTCTCCCCACGGAACTCATATACGGGTCACCTCGAATGCTCACTTATGATGAGCTTGAGCAAGAGCAACTGCGCCAAGACGACGCTATGCTCCTTGAGGAGGATCGTCTTCAGGCTGCTGTGCGAGCCGCTCACTACCAGCAAGCTTTGCGCCGCTACCATAGCCGCAAAGTTCATGCCCGAAGCCTTGAGGAAGGCGACCTTGTTCTTCGACGGATTCAGTCCGCCAAGAATTCAAACAAGTTGAAGCCGAAGTGGGAAGGCCCTTATCGGGTAGTACGAGTCACCAGGCCCGGCGCTGTCCGCCTGGAGACCGAGGATGGCATTCCAGTGAGCAACTCCTGGAATATCGAGCATCTTCGCAAGTTTTACCCGTGAGGCGCGGTTGCCAGGGGCCCCCGGCAACCACCTTTTGTGCAAGTCTTGCCGGTAAGGCATGTAATCCTTTGTACAAAGCCAGGCGCAGACCCTGTGCACAGATAAATAAGATTAAGTGTTGTACATTTTCTTATCGATTTCCATGTTCATATATATATATGCATACTTTTCTGAGATGTTGTATGACACTTATTCCCGGTAAGTGTTAACGAATCGCCAAGGTTCCATGTTTCTATTTTCTCTTCCTTCTTTTTCTCAAAAGATAGAAGGGTTCCTCGCACGCACATTTGCCGGGGGGAAGGAAGATATGGATACCAGTGGACGACGTTCAAAATTGACATCTTACCGGAGGAAGTACGGCGACAGAAAGCTAAGTTACAAAACTTTGAGCAAGTTTCTTTTATTATGAAGTTATTTTCCTTAGACGATTTCGGTCTTTGTATGGAAAACCTGCACGCGAAGGAACCCTTGTCGTAATCAGTTGCGCCCTTATTTTGTTTCAAGTCCGCTCAACAATTTAAGTGGCGGCACTGAGAACGCCAAGGTGTCTTGCCGGCCGCTGCACCTCCAGCAGGCTACTGAAGTCCCGCACCTAGCGCTCACGGCAGGTTGCGCGCCGGCAAGTTTTCAGTAAGCGTAGGGTGTACTCCATACATAAAGGAATCAGACAAGGGAAATAGCATGCATGTATCCAAACATAAGCAAGTTATATTACATCAATAAGTTGCCGCAGTTCTAACACGAGACTTAATTGTCTTTGGCATGGAATGGTGGCGACAAGGGAAAATGAGGCAGCTAGTCCCTGCACTGGCCTTCGACCCTCTTGATTGAATCTACTTTCTCAAGGATGGGCGCGACAAGCTCCTCAAGTGCCTTGAGATCCGCATCCTTTGGCAAGCGATCAAGCACGTTGGTGAGGTCGACGCCAGAGTTCTTGTGCACCACCTTGATCGTTCTTGTGCACCACCTTGCGAAGGACGGCCCGGCAAATTTTGCGGGATTCATCGGCTAGTTTGGTCGCTCGGTTGGACTGGAGTAGCTTCAGAGCATCGATGATTCTTTCAAAGAACATGGTCAACCTGGCGCTTGGAGATACCCTTTCTTCGAAAGAATACTTGAAGTTTGGCAGGCCCATGGTTGACAGCTGTGCTGTGAGCTTCTCCGCAGTGTCGACAAGGCATTCAGTCCAGATTTTCACCCCCTTCTCATAGTCGATTTGGGTGGCGGCAATGCTTTTAAGCAAGTTCCTCTCATCTTGGAGATCTTTGCTCAGAGCCTTCTCGCGGGTCCTGCCATCCTCAAGAGACTTCTCCAGCGTGGTCAGTTTCAGCCTCAGATCGGCGATGGTATCGTTGGCTAAAGAGAGCTGCTTGGTCTTGTCAGATATGGCAACTTGCATCTCCGCCAGGCTGTGGAGAGTTTTCTCCCTGTCACCTTTGAGCGTCGAGAGCTCCTTGCTGTGTTCTTCAAGATCCACTTCCAGCTTCTTCACTTTGTCGCTCAGCTCATTCTTGGTGGCCTCTGCAGCCTCGGCAGTATCGACGGCCTCCTTGAGCTTGCCGGCGTGATCTACAGTTAGAGCTTCGAGCACCTCCTTGTGCTTCTGCTCCAGCTCCTGGGTCCGCTGCTCGACATGCTTCTCGATTTCTTCATCTTTGCTACAAAGCTTGGTGGCGAGCGCCTGCTCACGTGCGGCAAGATCTTCCTCGTGAGCATCAAACACAATGCGACGCTCCGTCAAGAGGGCATCTTCAGCGGCAATTCTTTGCGCAGCTTCCTCTTGCGCCTTCTCTATGTCAGATTGTTTCAAGAGGAGCTCCGTCTAGCTTTGGCTCACTTGTTCCCGGTTGGCAGTCAGCTCTTGAAAGGCCTCGGCGTACCAGATTTGCATTTGCTCAACGCGTTTTTGAAAATCAGCCTCAGCTGCTTCAACAACTGCAACTCTGGAATCTACCTTCTCTTTGTGAGCACGGTGGAGCGCTTGGAGCTTGCGGAAGTTATCGCCCATGGCCTGAAGGAGCTGGTCTTCCTCAGATTTGCTGCTGCTTACACTTGGTTCATTGACGATCTCGAGCCTAGCAGCAGTGATGATTTCTTCATCAAAAGTTTCCCCTTCGGTCGGTGCCCCAATGCTTGCCGTCCCCGGCAACTTGACGAACAGGTTCTCGCCAACTTTGAGATATTTGCTTGATGAGGGAACTTCGGATGTTGATGGTTGATCCTCAGCAACCGCCTCACCGGCAGCTGGGGGCTCCATGGTCGGCATAGCGCCTGGCACTCCTGCGGCAGGAATGCCGTCAGTATGGTCACCAGCCTCCTCGCCGGCCCTTTCAGCAGATTCCTTGGAGGTTTCCTCCTGTGCAGCCTTGGCGGCCTCGTCGGCAGAGGTACCGCCGGCCTTGACGGTGGCATCCTTGGCGGCCTCGCTAGAAGCGATCTTGTCGGCTTCGGCGGCAGCATCCCTGGCGGTCTCCTTGATGACAGCGTCGATGTCCATGTGTTCCATCACAGGGAATTCTAAAGGACAAAGGAAGGAAACAAAATGAGATCAAGATTGAAGTTCAAGAAGACAAAAGAAAGAGAGATAAAGGAAAGGACAGCAATCAGTTACCTGTGTCGAGCTGTTGAGAGGTGGCCTCGCCCCTCCCGGCAACCTTGGTTGCCGGGGAAAGGTTGCCGGTGCCCATGCTTGCCGGCTCCTCCTCAATCAAGATAGGCTCGTCGGTAGGATCTCTTGCCGGGGATGCGCTTGTGGGCGGCGTGGTCGACGGAGGTGGCACAATGAGGGCGTCTTCCAATGACTCTCCTTGTTGCCGTTCTTCTCCTGCAAGCCCAAGGATATCAACGGTAAGAATAGAAACCTCAGCACCCGCCAACGGAAAATGAGTAATGAGCTCACGCTGGGGGCTGTGCTGGGGCTGCTTCGAGGGCTAGGTTCTGGGTTGATGATGATAGTTTCTGGCGCACTTGTGAAACCTGCCGGAGGCTCGTCGCCCATGGAAGTCTTCGCCATCTTCGCCATCCTCTCTGCCAAGGTTTCTGCATCGCTGCAGAGACAAGACAAAACAAGGCTATGAGATTAATCCAAAATTTGGGAGATAAAGGCTGCGACAGGATACTTACTCTTCCTCTTCTCGTTCCGGGCTGAAGCAGGAGATGTCGAAATAGACCTCCGTTGCAGACTCCGTGTGGGGGGCGGAGGAGGGGTCCTGGGTCGCTTGGCTGTAGCAGGTGCGGGGGGTTGGCGTGGCTCCGCCGCCTTAGCCTTCGGTGTGGTTGTGTGAGACGCCCCTGCCACCCCAGTAGTTGCCGCAGGTGTGTGTCTCGCGCGCCGCATAGGTTGCTGTCGAACTCCTTGCCGCGGTGCAGTCTTGCCGGCCGCTTTCTTGCCGGGAGCCTCGCTGCTCGAAGAGGGTTGGCTTGCCGGGATGCCAGAAGCGGCCTTTCGAAGAACACGCTTTGTCTTCTTCGGGGCTGGGGGCTCCTCTTGCGGCTCTTCTTCAGTTGCGTCTTCATTGGACGAGCTCTCAGTGACTGCGCTGCTCTATTCCCCGGCAGCCTTATCCTCCCCGGCAGGATTCTCTTCCATTACAACTTCTGCGTCACTGGTTTCCCATTCTGTGAAACCGACGCTGCCGGTCTCCGCGGCAAGATTCGCCTCTTCCGCCCTAGTGGCAATATACGAAACTTCTTCGTCAGTGGTGGCGCGAATGAGGTTCGTCTCTTCCCGGATGGCCCTCTCCGACAAGTTGTTGAAGAACTTTTGTGCTTCCTCCTCGGATGGCTTGGCCCAAGTCGCTTCAAGACCATGGGCATTGAACATTGGCATTGTGGCGATGATCGACCCCAGGGCGGAGTTGTTGCACAAAGGTACAATTCTTGCCGGCAACCGATGTTTGTCATCACGCTGGAATAGCTTGTGGCGGAGAGCGCCAAGCTGCATAGCAGTCAAGTTGTTGTTCAACCCGGGGAACAATCTCATGATATCTGCAGCGTTCCGGTACTCCCAAGCTGGTCTTCCCTTGCTCTGTAGGGGGGCGATGCGGTGGCGGAGGAAATCGAAGCCAATCATCTCCATTGTGAGCCCGGCAGCTTTCAGACGAAGGATTCTGGTGGTGGCGATCATGAGCCTCTCGTCTTCCTCGGCGAAATCGCTCCAGTCATTACCGCGGACCGCCTTCTGCTGTCGGGGCAAACAGAACGGATGGGGATCTTTCTCCTTGATCCAACACCACTCAGACCGCCATTCATCCCACTTCTCGCGGTAAACCCCATCTGGATATATTTCCTTGTTCCAAGCTCTTGGGATCCAGACAATGGAACCGGAAAGGGCCTCCCCTTTTGGAAGCGAGGAATAATGTAATGGCGGAAGAGGGCAGTGTTGGGAACTACTCCGAAATTTTTTCACAAAGATGGGCAAAGATGGACATACACAGTACGGCATTCGGCGTGAAATCAAGAAGATGGAAGCAGTATGTGTACATAATGTCGTTGAAGAAGTCAGAGAATGGAGGACAGAGCCCGCAATAGAAATAAGCGACGAAGAAGGGATATCTGTCAGGTCCGCTTTTGGAACAAGAACCTGGAACCACGCGGGTCGCGGGGTGAGCCTTCGTCTCCCTCGCCCACATGCACTGGTACCGGTTCTTCAGAGCTTTCGCGTCGAGCGTCGGAGCGAAGATGACGTACTTCTTCCTCACCAGCTCGCTCTCCGGGACATCGGCTTTCATCTCCTTGCCCTTGCCTTTGCTGGCCTTGGGTGGCATGGCGGCTGTGAGGGCGGAAACCGAAGATGGAATGGGTGCGAAGGCAGTGAGCGGATGAGGAGAAGCTTTACTCTGGGCTCGAGAGAAGGAAGGCAATGGCGGATTCCAGATTGGAAAGAAGAGGGGGGGGGGGTAAATGGGCAGCATCTCTGCAGTTTCCTCTTTATGGGGAAGGAGCGAGGCCGCCTCTTTTACTGCCCAATGTAAATACGCCTCTACAAGCGCGCTGCGGCTGCAGCCTTTCAGCGCACGCTTCCCACGTCGCGCATTCAACGCGCGCACTAGAGGGGCGCAATAAGCAGGATGATTGCAAGCAGTTAACCCCAGCCACGCGTGCCCGTGCACTGTTTGGGCCTAGCCCAACAATGCCTCGCACTCGTGTGTGGCCTAGGCCCGGGGGCTCCTGTTGGTGTACTAAGTATTGGGCCATTAGTACCCCATACTTGTGCACGGGCAGTCGTAGCCAAGCCCGCGGCAAGGCTTGTCGGGGGAACAATTGGAGATTAGTTCAAGGTTGTCAAAGGGACACTCAAACCAAGAATCAGAGGATCAGGAGATAATAAGAGCTGAAGGCCGAAGATTAGGCCCCCGGCAAGATCTTGCCGGGGTAGCTTGCGGATCCCGGCAAGATTTGTGCCCGGCAAGATTCTATCACTGTGCCACCGCTTTAGCACAACAACCAGCCTGGCATTCTGGGCCCTTTTCTGGATGCGTGGCAAGGCGCCAATGGAAGAGAGCTTAAGCGGTGCTGATGGGATGGCCCCTTTTTCCATCCCCAAGAAAATAAGGACACCTAAACGGACACCTCATGCTGCATTAAATGCATTTGTCCTAAACCGTCAGTGGTTAGGTATGATAACCCTGTAGCTACTTTACACCTCAATGTATGTACATTTTGCCACTATGGTGACCCCTTTGGACATATAAAAGGAGGCCCAAGGCAACTTCTATAGGGGAGGATTTTTCTGGCCCATTCTGCATGCGTAGCTGCTCTTTGAACGCACTGTTCATTGCAAGCGCTCCTGGAGCTTGGGCTCAAGAACACTCTTAATAAAACAAGGCAGGAGTAGGGTTTTATGCTGATTAGCGGCCCAAACCTGGGTAAAATCAGCTCGCATCGATCGTTGGTTCTTCTCTTTGTGCATACTTCTCTCCCTGCCGAATCGTAGAAGGGATCCACGCGGTCCCATAGGTGTCGTACGCCGACACCCGGTGTTTCACACACGATGATCCAAGATGATCAATACGGTAGTATGATATGCAATGTGGCGATGCTATGGCACTTGCTTACAATCTCTTTGTTCACTCTTTTTCTTTGCTTAAAAGCTTATTCTTTTTTTTTGGATGGCCACTATGCGAAATGCACAAACCAAGATAGCAATTGTGTATATGCGGGAACAATCTTGTGGCACACGAGATGATATGATGAAACCAATATGATATGGTATGTATGCAATGGAAGGGCGGATCACTAATGTGCACAAGTAACGTTGCCGGCAATACTCAAAGGCTAGTCTCGATAGGCAAGTGACGCAAAATGGGCTAGGGGTTATCAATGCAATTGCAAGGGGAATATACAATGATGTCGTCGAGGTTACTATCCGTATGTATGATGACGACCTCGTGGCGATGATGAGTGGCGGTGTTCTCGACATCAAACTGTTCCTAATTAGCCGAAACACCTTAGGAAACGGAAAAACCGCGAACTCAAAATCTCAAATGTCCAATGTCAAAATGGTGGTAGCGGGATTGTGGTGGTGATTTTGCGGAAGCTCAATGGGATTGCGGAAATGCAATGATGGGTTTTGAGTATGCAATGCGGAAGTGTAGAGTAAGGTGGTGGACTATACACGGTGTCGGAGTTGAAGTCACCGTCCCTAAGTAGCCAAAACACCTTAGGAGACACAACTCACAACACGAACAAATATGGGTTAAGTTGGGGTGTCGGAAGTGTATGGTGGGCAAGCCTATGCGGAAGTTATGGTGGTGGTTGATGAAGAAGCAATTGTCCCTAAGTAGCTGAAACACCTTAGGAGACTCGAATCACTACTCAAGCAACCGCCAATGCTATGGGAAACAAAATTGGTTAGGTTGCGGAAGTCGGTGGTGGTTATGCGGATGATATGGTGGAAGCCCTAGGCAAAGATGCAAAAATTCCAAAAATTTGATGGAGTCAAATGGTGATGGTGGTATTTTTGTGGGATGGAGGATGTCAATAGCTTCAAAACGAGCTAAAGAATGTCAAAATCGGACTCCCGATGAATTAGTTATGGTCAAAATGGTGAAACCCCGAAGGCAGAATTCACAGGGGCCGGATATCCGGGGGGCTAGGCCGGATATCCGGGGGGCTAGGCCGGATTTCCGGGGGTCAGCGTCCAGAACCATGCAGATTTAGCGCTCCAGGAGCCGGATGTCCGGCTTGGGGCCCGGATGTCTGGCCCGACGATTCCAGATCGGGATTTAGACTTCAAAACTCGATTTGGGGGCGGAAATTGATGATTTCAAGGGCAAAATTGGAGAGATTTTGAGGATGGAAACTGGAGAAAATTGGGGGAAAGCTAGATCTACTCAAGACACAACGAATCCATGGATCAAAATCAACAAAACATCATCAAACCAACAAATCACAAAAAAAAATTAGGGCTATTTTTGGTGGGGATTTTTGAAATTTAGGATGAAATCAAGCAAAAGAAGGCTAGAAATGGAGGGGGAAGACTCCAAATTCGTGATAAACGTGGCTCATGATACCATATGATACAGGGCTAACCCGGTGTAGGCCGATCTTTCACGATTGGAGTGGATTCCCTCGAAGAACATGATGAACACGGGGAAGAACGGGGAGAAATCACAAGGGGAAACACTCAAGAACAAGTCCAATCACACATCCACTAGACAATCAAACACACAAGATCCACAAGGTACATGAACAACAAAAGGAAAGATACAAGGTAAAGTTCATCTCCAAGAGGAGTTCTTGAGGTCTTCCCGTTAGGGGTCTTGAATCCCGTAGGATCTTCTCACATGCTCACATGGAGGTCCTGAACTTCATGGGAGTGGTGGTCTCTCTCTCTCTCAAGACTAGAGGTAGGTAGGAGCAAAGCTCACATACAAATGAGCAATCACTTTGCTAACCCTAACTAGAGGAAGGGGAAGGAGTATATATAGGCTAGTCCACGAAGGGGTAAGTGAGGAGGGGATACATGGGCCTCTGGCCCGACTCTACGCGTAGGCAGGCGCCGGATGTCCGGGCTGGGGGCCATATGTCCAGCCGTTCGCGGGGCGCCGGATGTCCGGGGCACTTGCCGGATGTCCGGCCTGGCGGTGGCCGAATCTGATCTTCTCTGGATAGGCACCGCCGGATTTCCGGGATGACGCCGGATGTCCGGGCTGGCCGTCTGTTGGGGCAGCTCCTGCGCGCCTGCCCAGGCGCCGGATGACTGGCCTCTGGCCCGGATGTCTGGCCGCTGTAGCTTCAGCAGCTCCGTCGTCACTTCCAGGCTTCCCTCGCAGATGGTATAGTTGTTCCTTGGCGCTTGCACTCCTCCTCAGCATCCATGAAGCTCCGACAATACCTATGCATGCACACGGGAGAAGTGTCAAGTAGTATACCATCCTCGAAGGGGTCAAGTGAGCATGTGTAATGGAGATGATTCACCTTTGTGTATGTGAAGTAGATGTCGCACGTGTCACTCGCCGAACGGACTCTTGACATGGTGATGTCCATAGGATGCTCCGCATCACCATGTTACATAGGATTTCTTGTGACAATTCTTTAGGTCACATCATGTTTGACAATCCGCTTGACTTGTAATATGCTATGCATGAGATCAACAATATGTCCAATTTGCAATCTCTTCGTAGTAACTTTGCATATGCCATTAAAATGAACCCAATTTGGACATATGGCATAGATGACAAGCCCATGGTTATCGGCATTTGTTTTTCTTGTGATGATATTGATATGCTCCTTTTGCATCATTTATATCCTATGCCATGCCATGACCACCTAGCTTCGGATATGCATTGTTTTGGGTATTGCCCATTTCTCCATATGTTCTTTCCGATATTGCTCATGGGGAGACCCCCATAGTTCCCTCATACATTTTAGGAGATTTTGATCACTCCCATTCATTGCATGAATCCCATGATTGTGAGCACTATATGCATCCCTTTAATAAAAATGCTATTGTTGTGTCACACACTTGCTATAATTGCATGCTCAATTTGTGTCCCCATCGTGTTATACATAACAACTATTCTTTCATGATGGATGACATGTTCTTATACCATGCTTCCAATTTCTTTGAGCGATGCTTATCTTGTGCTAACTCACACGTGCACATACACATCATGATGGATGATGTGTACATTTACCATGCACACAATTTCTTTGGTTTGTGTCTCTTTTGTGTAGGTACCCATGAATACTTGTCAACCTCACAATCCCATGAGTTGACGAAACGAGCTCTAGAGAGCAATGATGACTTGGGATCCCGTGGATTGTCCTTACCACCATTCCCTTCGCGCAAACACTTCGCATATTTCTTCAACATGGCCCTCACATGGTTATGGGTTATTGTCCATTACATATTATATGCCCATCTTGCCATGTTCACTTTGCATGACATGCTTATTCATATACCTTTACCATGCATTTTGTGACCCATGCTTTGCATCTCACATGATTCATGATTCTAGTACTTGTATGTGTATTTGCAAGCTTTGTGGAGATATTGCTTGTTCTTGCCATGTTCCACCTATGACCCATTTCTATGATGATACTATGATCTTGCTTTGTGTTCATGCTTGTGATATGTCATATGCATTTCCTATATCCACTATTTCCTCACATGACATGATTGCCATGATTTCCTCTAGTGTGTTGCATCTTCGCTCCACTAGTTTGCATGACATGACTTCTATGCTTGATTATGTTGCATCACCAATGATTCATACTTGTTCATTTCATGTGGTTGATAGCACCTATTGCCATGCTTTGCACATGATTGCTATTACATGTTGTCATATGTCTCCATATGTTGCCTCTCTCATGCTAGATGATTTGCCATGTATTGATTGCAACGATGCATTTAGCCTTGCTAATGAGATTGCCCCCATAGCATTCTCGCCTATATTTGGAGTTTTTGACATATTCCTTGTGAAGCATGCTCCTCTTACTTCTTTGCACCATATACCTAGTGCCATGAATATAGCCATTGTTGCATCATATTATTCATGCACTTGTGCTTCTAATGGTTATGTGCAAGAGAAGAGAACCATCATGATGGATGATGTGTTTATCTACCATGCGCATACGTTCTTTGTTTTGTTGTGTGCATGTGTAGGAAACTTGGACTTCGTGTCAACTTCCACGTCACGTGAGTTGACAATCCGAGCTCTTGAGAGCGAACCACCTTCTACCACAATGATTCTACATCGCACTTGCTTGTGTTTCCGCATTGTGAAGGACGCACAAGGACACGCCTTCAAGGTGACATCTTTCTTGAGCATGGATATTATGGATCATACTACTTGTGTTGCTTGCACCATGACACTTATTGGTCATCTTGGACTACTTGATTGCGCACATGTTAGAGATCCTGCTTCAACTTGCCATTTTCACATTTCCTTGCATCATGATATATATGCCTTGTGTGTTGCATCCAATTCTTGGATTACTTGCTCCTATCATATGTTTGGTTGCAACAATATCATTTCTTCACATATGCCATGTCCCATTGCTTGTCACATAATTGACTTGATTGCCTCACACATGATGAACAATTGCTCTTTCTATTGTGTTGAGTGCCACACTATCTTCACTACACCCTATGCACGTTATGCTTGGATTGTCTTGCACTTGACCCATGTGTTTAGACACTTCATTTTATTTGGTGCTATGAATGATTCTTATGCCTACCATAGACCTTTCATTGAGCAATTTGTGAATGCTTGCTATGAACTTGATGTAGATGCTTATTCTCTTATCACGCATATTTGCATCACTACCTCACATTTACATGCTTGTCCCCATGATATCTTTGCTTGTGCTCAATTTATGTGCTTACATGCCATGTCACAATCCTTAGCCAAACCATATGCTTTGCATGATGATGACACTTGTTTGGTGAATCACCTCTTGAATGCTTGGTTTTGCACTAACGCTAACCACATTTGTTTTTCCAAGTGTTTGTTGTCCTTGCTCCTTTTGAAGGAATCATGAGACGGTGCGACATTGGAGAGTGCCAATTCCGAGCTTGAAGATGATGAGTACTTGGTGATCGTCCACTTCTTCACGGCGAAGCCATCTCTTTCCCATGGTGATTTGGTTTTCGATACGAGGTCGGATCTTTCCCAAGGGGGGGAGATGATGCGGAGCATCCTATGGTCATCACCATGTCAAGAGTCCATTTGGCAAGTGACACGTGCGACATCTACCTCACATACATAAAGGTGAATCATATCCTTTACACGTACTCACTTGACCCCTTCGTGGATGGTATACTACTTGACACTCCACTCATGTGCATGCATAGGTATTGTTGAAGCTTCACGGATGACGAGAAGGAGTGCACGCGCCAAGGAACGCCTACATGATAGAGGCGAGGGTGTCCCGATCTTTCGATGAGATGATATCTATCGTTTTTGGTGGAGTAGACTTTGACGATCAGACTACGAACGTGCGAGGACGTCGCGCCTTAGCAATCGCTAAACCAACTCCGAGAGGTTATTGACCACGCCGGAGCACAATCAACCTGACCCCGAGGGTCTATCTCCTGCAAGCAAACGAAGAACAAGCAAGAAACTAAGATTTGCAATCTGGATATTGCGAATATAAGATGAAAGCTTTATTGATCGAGGTGGGGTTCTGTGACGTCTTGGTCTGGTCGTTGAACACAAACGAAGTACGCGAAGTTGCAGCTATGGCGAACTTTTAATCTAAACAAAACCCAAAGTCTAAACGGTGCCCTAAGGGCTGTATATATGGAGGAAGAGGAGGGGATTTCGTGGCCCTTGAAGGAGGGGTCCGAAACCAACCCTCTCTCTTGTTTCCCCACACATACGGACTCTAAAAACAGCCTATACTCAAGTATTTCGAAATTACATGGGCCTGGCCCAATAATAAGGTGACGCAGCACCTATAATAGCCTCTGGACGAAATTTATGAAGTGACATCTTGTATATTTCGTCCAAGGCTTCCTGCACTCATTATGGTGGCTTCAAAGTCCTGAAATCATCACTTGTAACTCCGTTCTTGTTCCCCTTGTGCATGCCATCATCTCCATGCTTGAACTTGCTCCAAGGTTCCTCTTTCTTGTCCAAGCTAGGCCCTTCATTTGTAAGCAAAACAAATGTATCCAATTTAGGCAGCATCATATTCTCATGAACTTTAGAATCATTACCAAGAAACGAAAGTACCTGATATTTTAATTGACGTGCGCGAGCTCTAGTAATTGGTCCAGTATGTATAGAAGCAGGGGCTGTGGGTGTAACAATGGTATTGATGTCCTCATCAGTGTTGCTTCTGAAATTAAATTGAAAAGTGCATGCTTACTTGCCACCAAATCTGATATTGATGAGCTAGATTTCAGCAATTCTGTTTGCTATGCTTTTGTGTGCAAAGAGGCGTTATTTTCATTCGAGGACGTGCCTTCCTCTTTGCCTCCTGCGGTCACTAACATTTTGCAGGAGTTCGCTGACGTCTTTCCACAAGACGTGCCACCGGGATTACCACCTATTCGCGGGATTGAGCATCAGATTGACTTAATTCCCGGTGCTTCGTTGCCAAACCGTGCGCCATACCGTACCAATCCAGAGGAGACGAAGGAGATTATGCGTCAAGTACAGGAGTTGCTCGACAAAGGTTATATACGCGAATCCCTTAGTCCTTGTGCTGTTCCTATTATTCTAGTGCCGAAAAAGGATGGTACATCGCGTATGTGTGTTGATTGTAGAGGCATTAATAATATTACTATTCGTTATCGTCATCCTATTACTAGACTAGATGATATGCTTGATGAATTGAGTGGCTCTACAATATTCTCCAAAGTTGATTTGCGTAGTGGATACCATCAAATTCGTATGAAATTGGGGGATGAATGGAAAACAGCATTTAAAACAAAGTTTGGATTATATGAGTGGTTAGTCATGCCTTTTGGGTTAACTAATGCACCTAGTACTTTCATGAGATTAATGAACGAAGTTTTACGTGCTTTCATTGGACGATTTGTGGTAGTCTATTTTGATGATATACTGATTTATAGCAGATCTGATGAGGACATCAATACCATTGTTACAACCACAACCCCTGCTTCTATACATACTGGACCAATTACTAGAGCTCGCGCACGCCAATTAAAATATCAGGTACTTTCGTTTCTTGGTAATGATTCTAAAGTTCATGAGAATATGATGCTGCCTAAATTGGATACATTTGTTTTGCTTACAAATGAAGGGCCTAGCTTGGACAAGAAAGAGGAACCTTGGAGCAAGTTCAAGCATGGAGATTATGGCATGCACAAGGGGAACAAGAACGGAGTTACAAGTGATGATTTCAGGACTTTGAAGCCACCATAATGAGTGCAGGAAGCCTTGGACGAAATATACAAGATGTCACTTCATAAATTTCGTCCAGAGGCTATTATAGGTGCTGCGTCACCTTATTATTGGGCCAGGCCCATGTAATTTCGAAATACTTGAGTATAGGCTGTTTTTAGAGTCCGTATGTGTGGGGCAACAAGAGATAGGGTTGGTTTCGGACCCCTCCTTCAAGGGCCACGAAATCCCCTCCTCTTCCTCCATATATACAGCCCTTAGGGCACCGTTTAGACTTTGGGTTTTGTTTAGATTAAAAGTTCGCCATAGCTGCAACTTCGCGTACTTCGTTTGTGTTCAACGACCAGACCAAGACGTCACAGAACCCCACCTTGATCAATAAAGCTTTCATCTTATATTCGCAATATCCAGATTGCAAATCTTAGTTTCTTGCTTGTTCTTCGTTTGCTTGCAGGAGATAGACCCTCGTGGTCAGGTTGATTGGGCTCCGGCGTGGTCAATAACCTCTCGGAGTTGGTTTAGCGATTGCTAAGGCGCGACGTCCTCGCACGTTCGTAGTCGGATCGTCAAAGTCTACTCCACCAAAAACGATAGCTATCATCTCATCGAAAGATCGGGACACCCTCGCCTCTATCACATCAACAGGGCACACACATGATATTATTTGTCGTCGTTGTAAGGGAAGAGGTCATTATGCGAGAGAATGCCAATCTCCGCGTGTTATGATTGCTACTGAGGATGGTGGGTATGAGTCCGCTAGTGACTATGATGAGGAGACTTTGGCTCTTATTACAAGTGAAGAACACGGTGGAGATGATTCTGATCATGAGACGCAATACATGGCTCCTGAAGACGCTGACAGGTATGAATGTTTAGTTGCTCAACGTGTTTTGAGTGTGCAGGTCACTCAAGCTGAGCAAAATCAGAGGCATAATTTGTTCCATACAAAGGGAGTTGTGAAGGAACGTTCTGTTCGCGTCATCATAGATGGAGGGAGCTGCAACAACTTGGCTAGCATGGAGATGGTGGAGAAGCTATCTCTCACCACAAGACCACATCCACATCCTTACTATATCCAATGGTTCAACAACAGCGGCAAGGTTAAGGTAACACGTACTGTTCGTGTGCATTTTAGGATCTCTACATATGCTGATTATGTTGATTGTGATGTGGTACCCATGCAAGCATGTTCATTATTACTTGGTAGACCATGGCAATTTGATAAAAATTCTGTACACCATGGTAGAAACAATCAGTATACTCTTGTTCATAAGGATAAACATATTACTTTGCTTCCTATGACTCCTGATTCTATTTTGAAAGATGATATTAATAGAGCTAGTAAAGCAAAACAGGAGAAAAATAAGAGTGAAAATCAGATTGTGGCAAAAGAATTTGAGCAACAAATGAAGCCTAATAATAAACCATCTAGTGTTGCTTCTAAAATTAAATTGAAAAGTGCATGCTTACTTGCCACCAAATCTGATATTGATGATCTAGATTTCAGCAATTCTGTTTGCTATGCTTTTGTGTGCAAAGAGGCGTTATTTTCATTCGAGGACGTGCCTTCCTCTTTGCCTCCTGCGGTCACTAACATTTTGCAGGAGTTCGCTGACGTCTTTCCACAAGACGTGCCACCGGGATTACCACCTATTCGCGGGATTGAGCATCAGATTGACTTAATTCCCGGTGCTTCGTTGCCAAACCGTGCGCCATACCGTACCAATCCAGAGGAGACGAAGGAGATTATGCGTCAAGTACAGGAGTTGCTCGACAAAGGTTATATACGCGAATCCCTTAGTCCTTGTGCTGTTCCGATTATTCTAGTGCCGAAAAAGGATGGTACATCGCGTATGTGTGTTGATTGTAGAGGCATTAATAATATTACTATTCGTTATCGTCATCCTATTCCTAGACTAGATGATATGCTTGATGAATTGAGTGGCTCTACAATATTCTCCAAAGTTGATTTGCGTAGTGGATACCATCAAATTCGTATGAAATTGGGGGATGAATGGAAAACAGCATTTAAAACAAAGTTTGGATTATATGAGTGGTTAGTCATGCCTTTTGGGTTAACTAATGCACCTAGTACTTTCATGAGATTAATGAACGAAGTTTTACGTGCTTTCATTGGACGATTTGTGGTAGTCTATTTTGATGATATACTGATTTATAGCAGATCTTTGGATGAACATTTGGAACATTTACGTGCTGTTTTTATTGCTTTACGTGATGCACGTTTGTTTGGTAACCTTGGGAAGTGCACCTTTTGCACCGACCGAGTATCTTTTCTTGGCTATGTTGTTACTCCACAGGGAATTGAAGTTGATAAAGCCAAGATTGAAGCTATTGAGAGTTGGCCACAGCCCAAAACGGTCACTCAAGTGAGGAGTTTTCTTGGACTCGCTGGTTTCTATAGGCGTTTTGTGAGAGATTTCAGCACCATTGCTGCACCTCTCAATGAGCTTACGAAGAAGGATGTGCCTTTTGTTTGGGGTACCTCACAGGAAGAAGCCTTCACGGTATTGAAAGATAAGTTGACACATGCTCCTTTACTCCAACTTCCTGATTTTAATAAGACTTTTGAGCTTGAATGTGATGCTAGTGGAATTGGATTAGGAGGTGTTTTATTACAAGATGGCAAACCTGTTGCATACTTTTCTGAAAAATTGAGTGGGCCTAGTCTGAACTATTCTACTTATGATAAAGAATTATATGCTCTTGTTCGGACCTTAGAAACATGGCAACATTATTTATGGCCCAAAGAATTTGTTATACATTCTTATCATGAATCTTTGAAACACATTAAAAGTCAAGCAAAACTGAACCGTAGACATGCTAAATGGGTTGAATTTATTGAGACGTTCCCTTATGTCATTAAACACAAGAAGGGTAAAGAAAATGTTATTGCTGATGCATTGTCTCGTCGTTATACTATGCTTTCACAACTTGACTTTAAAATATTTGGTTTGGAGACCATCAAAGATCAATATGTGCATGATGCTGAATTTAAAGATGTATTGCAGAATTGTAAGGAAGGGAGAACATGGAACAAGTTCGTCGTTAACGATGGATTTGTGTTTCGTGCTAACAAGCTATGCATTCCAGCTAGCTCCGTTCGTCTTTTGTTGTTGCAGGAGGCGCATGGAGGAGGATTAATGGGACACTTTGGCGTGAAGAAGACGGAGGATATACTTGCTACACATTTCTTTTGGCCAAAGATGAGACGGGATGTTGAGCGTTTTGTTGCTCGCTGCACTACATGTCAAAAAGCTAAGTCACGACTCAATCCTAATGGTTTATATATGCCTTTGCCTGTACCTAGTGTTCCTTGGGAGGATATATCTATGGACTTTGTTTTAGGTTTACCTCGAACAAAGAAGGGGAGGGATAGCATATTTGTTGTCGTGGATAGGTTCTCGAAAATGGCACACTTTATACCATGTCATAAAAGCGATGATGCTGTTAATGTTGCTGATTTGTTCTTTCGTGAAATTATACGCTTGCATGGTGTGCCAAATACTATTGTTTCAGATCGTGATACTAAATTTCTTAGCCACTTTTGGAGATGTTTATGGGCTAAGTTGGGGACTAAACTGCTTTTTACTACTACATGTCACCCCCAAACTGATGGACAAACTGAAGTAGTCAATAGAACATTGTCTACTATGCTTAGGGCTGTTTTGAAGAATAACAAGAAAATGTGGGAAGAATGCTTGCCTCATATTGAATTTGCTTATAATCGTTCATTGCATTCTACTACTAAGATGTGTCCTTTTGAAATTGTGTATGGTTTCCTTCCTCGTGCACCAATTGATTTGTTGCCTCTTCCATCTTCGGAGAAGGTTAATTTTGATGCTAAACAACGTGCTGAATTGATCTTAAAAATGCATGAGTTAACTAAGGAGAACATTGAGCGTATGAATGCTAAATATAAACTTGCTGGAGATAAGGGTAGAAAACATGTTGTGTTTGCACCTGGAGATCTTGTTTGGTTACATTTGCGTAAGGATAGATTTCCTGATTTGCGCAAATCAAAGCTAATGCCACGTGTTGATGGTCCTTTTAAGGTGTTAGAGAAAATAAATGAGAATGCATATAAACTTGAGCTGCCTGCAGATTTTGGGGTTAGTCCCACTTTTAACATTGCAGATCTGAAGCCTTATTTGGGTGAGGAAGATGAGCTTCCGTCGAGGACGACTTCATTTCAAGAAGGGGAGGATGATGAGGACATTAATACCATTGTTACACCCACAGCCCCTGCTTCTATACATACTGGACCAATTACTAGAGCTCGCGCACGCCAATTAAAATATCAGGTACTTTCGTTTCTTGGTAATGATTCTAAAGTTCATGAGAATATGATGCTGCCTAAATTGGATACATTTGTTTTGCTTACAAATGAAGGGCCTAGCTTGGACAAGAAAGAGGAACCTTGGAGCAAGTTCAAGCACGGAGATGATGGCATGCACAAGGGGAACAAGAACGGAGTTACAAGTGATGATTTCAGGACTTTGAAGCCACCATAATGAGTGCAGGAAGCCTTGGACGAAATATACAAGATGTCACTTCATAAATTTCGTCCAGAGGCTATTATAGGTGCTGCGTCACCTTATTATTGGGCCAGGCCCATGTAATTTCGAAATACTTGAGTATAGGCTGTTTTTAGAGTCCGTATGTGTGGGGAAACAAGAGATAGGGTTGGTTTCGGACCCCTCCTTCAAGGGCCACGAAATCCCCGCCTCTTCCTCCATATATACAGCCCTTAGGGCACCGTTTAGACTTTGGGTTTTGTTTAGATTAAAAGTTCGCCATAGCTGCAACTTCGCGTACTTCGTTTGTGTTCAACGACCAGACCAAGACGTCACAGAACCCCACCTTGATCAATAAAGCTTTCATCTTATATTCGCAATATCCAGATTGCAAATCTTAGTTTCTTGCTTGTTCTTCGTTTGCTTGCAGGAGATAGACCCTCGTGGTCAGGTTGATTGTGCTCCGGCGTGGTCAATAACCTCTCGGAGTTGGTTTAGCGATTGCTAAGGCGCGACGTCCTCGCACGTTCGTAGTCGGATCGTCAAAGTCTACTCCACCAAAAACGATAGCTATCATCTTATCGAAAGATCGGGACACCCTCGCCTCTATCACGTTTGTTTGGTAACCTTGGGAAGTGCACCTTTTGCACCGACCGAGTATCTTTTCTTGGCTATGTTGTTACTCCACAGGGAATTGAAGTTGATAAAGCCAAGATTGAAGCTATTGAGAGTTGGCCGCAGCCCAAAACGGTCACACAAGTGAGGAGTTTCCTTGGCCTCGCTGGTTTCTATAGGCGTTTTGTGAGAGATTTCAGCACCATTGCTGCACCTCTCAATGAGCTTACAAAGAAGGATGTGCCTTTTGTTTGGGGTACCTCACAGGAAGAAGCCTTCACGGTATTGAAAGATAAGTTGACACATGCTCCTTTACTCCAACTTCCTGATTTTAATAAGACTTTTGAGCTTGAATGTGATGCTAGTGGAATTGGATTAGGAGGTGTTTTATTACAAGATGGCAAACCTGTTGCATACTTTTCTGAAAAATTGAGTGGGCCTAGTCTGAACTATTCTACTTATGATAAAGAATTATATGCTCTTGTTCGGACCTTAGAAACATGGCAACATTATTTATGGCCCAAAGAATTTGTTATACATTCTGATCATGAATCTTTGAAACACATTAAAAGTCAAGCAAAACTGAACCGTAGACATGCTAAATGGGTTGAATTTATTGAGACTTTCCCTTATGTCATTAAACGCAAGAAGGGTAAAGAAAATGTTATTGCTGATGCATTGTCTCGTCGTTATACTATGCTTTCACAACTTGACTTTAAAATATTTGGTTTGGAGACCATCAAAGATCAATATGTGCATGATGCTGAATTTAAAGATGTATTGCAGAATTGTAAGGAAGGGAGAACATGGAACAAGTTCGTCGTTAACGTTGGATTTGTGTT
The DNA here is from genome assembly GCA_011799875.1 of Thinopyrum elongatum. Taxonomy (NCBI): domain Eukaryota; kingdom Viridiplantae; phylum Streptophyta; class Magnoliopsida; order Poales; family Poaceae; genus Thinopyrum; species Thinopyrum elongatum. Next base: position 6,808 of record JAAAXO010000253.1, on the reverse strand, counting down.
TCGTGCTAACAAGCTATGCATTCCAGCTAGCTCCGTTCGTCTTTTGTTGTTGCAGGAGGCGCATGGAGGAGGATTAATGGGACACTTTGGCGTGAAGAAGACGGAGGATATACTTGCTACACATTTCTTTTGGCCAAAGATGAGACGGGATGTTGAGCGTTTTGTTGCTCGCTGCACTACATGTCAAAAAGCTAAGTCACGACTCAATCCTCATGGTTTATATATGCCTTTGCCTGTACCTAGTGTTCCTTGGGAGGATATATCTATGGACTTTGTTTTAGGTTTACCTCGAACAAAGAAGGGGAGGGATAGCATATTTGTTGTCGTGGATAGGTTCTCGAAAATGGCACACTTTATACCATGTCATAAAAGCGATGATGCTGTTAATGTTGCTGATTTGTTCTTTCGTGAAATTATACGCTTGCATGGTGTGCCAAATACTATTGTTTTAGATCGTGATACTAACTTTCTTAGCCACTTTTGGAGATGTTTATCGGCTAAGTTGGGGACTAAACTGCTTTTTAGTACTACATGTCACCCCCAAACTGATGGACAAACTGAAGTAGTCAATAGAACATTGTCTACTATGCTTAGGGCTGTTTTGAAGAATAACAAGAAAATGTGGGAAGAATGCTTGCCTCATATTGAATTTGCTTATAATCGTTCATTGCATTCTACTACTAAGATGTGTCCTTTTGAAATTGTGTATGGTTTCCTTCCTCGTGCACCAATTGATTTGTTGCCTCTTCCATCTTCGGAGAAGGTTAATTTTGATGCTAAACAACGTGCTGAATTGATCTTAAAAATGCATGAGTTAACTAAGGAGAACATTGAGCGTATGAATGCTAAATATAAACTTGCTGGAGATAAGGGTAGAAAACATTTTGTGTTTGCACCTGGAGATCTTGTTTGGTTACATTTGCGTAAGGATAGATTTCCTGATTTGCACAAATCAAAGCTAATGCCACGTGCTGATGGTCCTTTTAAGGTGTTAGAGAAAATAAATGATAATGCATATAAACTTGAGCTGCCTGCAGATTTTGGGGTTAGTCCCACTTTTAACATTGCAGATCTGAAGCCTTATTTGGGTGAGGACGATGAGCTTCCGTCGAGGACGACTTCATTTCAAGAAGGGGAGGATGATGAGGACATCAATACCATTGTTACACCCACAGCCCCTGCTTCTATACATACTGGACCAATTACTAGAGCTCGCGCACGCCAATTAAAATATCAGGTACTTTCGTTTCTTGGTAATGATTCTAAAGTTCATGAGAATATGATGCTGCCTAAATTGGATACATTTGTTTTGCTTACAAATGAAGGGCCTAGCTTGGACAAGAAAGAGGAACCTTGGAGCAAGTTCAAGCATGGAGATGATGGCATGCACAAGGGGAACAAGAACGGAGTTACAAGTGATGATTTCAGGACTTTGAAGCCACCATAATGAGTGCAGGAAGCCTTGGACGAAATATACAAGATGTCACTTCATAAATTTCGTCCAGAGGCTATTATAGGTGCTGCGTCACCTTATTATTGGGCCAGGCCCATGTAATTTCGAAATACTTGCGTATAGGCTGTTTTTAGAGTCCGTATGTGTGGGGAAACAAGAGATAGGGTTGGTTTCGGACCCCTCCTTCAAGGGCCACGAAATCCCCTCCTCTTCCTCCATATATACAGCCCTTAGGGCACCGTTTAGACTTTGGGTTTTGTTTAGATTAAAAGTTCGCCATAGCTGCAACTTCGCGTACTTCGTTTGTGTTCAACGACCAGACCAAGACGTCACAGAACCCCACCTTGATCAATAAAGCTTTCATCTTATATTCGCAATATCCAGATTGCAAATCTTAGTTTCTTGTTTGTTCTTCGTTTGCTTGCAGGAGATAGACCCTCGTGGTCAGGTTGATTGTGCTCCGGCGTGGTCAATAACCTCTCGGAGTTGGTTTAGCGATTGCTAAGGCGCGACGTCCTCGCACGTTCGTAGTCGGATCGTCAAAGTCTACTCCACCAAAAACGATAGCTATCATCTCATCGAAAGATCGGGACACCCTCGCCTCTATCATGAAATCTCTCACAAAACGCCTATAGAAACCAGCGAGTCCAAGAAAACTCCTCACTTGAGTGACCGTTTTGGGCTGTGGCCAACTCTCAATAGCTTCAATCTTGGCTTTATCAACTTCAATTCCCTGTGGAGTAACAACATAGCCAAGAAAAGATACTCGGTCGGTGCAAAAGGTGCACTTCCCAAGGTTACCAAACAAACGTGCATCACGTAAAGCAATAAAAACAGCACGTAAATGTTCCAAATGTTCCTCCAAAGATCTGCTATAAATCAGTATATCATCAAAATAGACTACCAAAAATCGTCCAATGAAAGCACGTAAAACTTCGTTCATTAATCTCATGAAAGTACTAGGTGCATTAGTTAACCCAAAAGGCATGACTAACCACTCATATAATCCAAACTTTGTTTTAAATGCTGTTTTCCATTCATCCCCCAATTTCATACGAATTTGATGGTATCCACTACGCAAATCAACTTTGGAGAATATTGTAGAGCCACTCAATTCATCAAGCATATCATCTAGTCTAGGAATAGGATGACGATAACGAATAGTAATATTATTAATGCCTCTACAATCAACACACATACGCGATGTACCATCCTTTTTCGGCACTAGAATAATAGGAACAACACAAGGACTAAGGGATTCGCGTATATAACCTTTGTCGAGCAACTCCTGTACTTGACGCATAATCTCCTTCGTCTCCTCTGGATTGGTACGGTATGGCGCACGGTTTGGCAACGAAGCACCGGGAATTAAGTCAATCTGATGCTCAATCCCGCGAATAGGTGGTAATCCCGGTGGCACGTCTTGTGGAAAGACGTCAGCGAACTCCTGCAAAATGTTAGTGACCGCAGGAGGCAAAGAGGAAGGCACGTCCTCGAATGAAAATAACGCCTCTTTGCACGCAAAAGCATAGCAAACAGAATTGCTGAAATCTAGCTCATCAATATCAGATTTGGTGGCAAGTAAGCATGCACTTTTCAATTTAATTTCAGAAGCAACACTAGATGGTTTATTATTAGGCTTCATTTGTTGCTCAAATTCTTTTGCCACAATATGATTTTCACTCTTATTTTTCTCCTGCTTTGCTTTACTAGCTCTATTAATATCATCTTTCAAAATAGAATCAGGAGTCATAGGAAGCAAAGTAATATGTTTATCCTTATGAACAAGAGTATACTGATTGTTTCTACCATGGTGTACAGAATTTTTATCAAATTGCCATGGTCTACCAAGTAATAATGAACATGCTTGCATGGGTACCACATCACAATCAACATAATCAGCATATGTAGAGATACTAAAATGCACACGAACTGTACGTGTTACCTTAACCTTGCCGCTGTTGTTGAACCATTGGATATAGTAAGGATGTGGATGTGGTCTTGTGGTGAGAGATAGCTTCTCCACCATCGCCATGCTAGCCAAGTTGTTGCAGCTCCCTCCATCTATGATGACGCGAACAGAACGTTCCTTCACAACTCCCTTTGTATGGAACAAATTATGCCTCTGATTTTGCTCAGCTTGTGTGACCTGCACACTCAAAACACGTTGAGCAACTAAACATTCATACCTGTCAGCGTCTTCAGGAGCCATGTATTGCGTCTCATGATCAGAATCATCTCCACCGTGTTCTTCACTTGTAATAAGAGCCAAAGTCTCCTCATCATAATCACTAGCGGACTCATACCCACCATCCTCAGTAGCAATCATAACACGCGGAGATTGGCATTCTCTCGCATAATGACCTCTTCCCTTACAACGACGACAAATAATATCATGTGTGTGCCCTGTTGATGCCATAGATGAAGAAGAGCTCTGGGCAGGCCCAGAAGGTGTACTCTTGGCAGATGGTGGTGGTGGTTCCTGTTTTCTTGTATCTCGGTTGGAATTGGCGGCTGAAGTCAGTGGTGCCGCAGTAGGACGTGTGGGAGTAGAGGAGGCACGCGGTGTCCATGATGATGATCGACCTGCAGAAAAATTAGTTCGCGCCAATGCCTGTCGATCCTGCACTTCACGTTCAGCTTTACAAGCAAGATGGAATAAACGAGTGATATTATTATACTCCTTATACTCTAGAATGGTCTGAATCTCTCTATTTAATCCACCCATGAAACGTGCAAGCATAGCTTCATTCTCCTCAACAATACCACATCTAATCATGCCAGTTTGTAATTCCTGATAATATTCTTCTACAGAATTTTTTCCTTGTCTTAAGCGCTGCAATTTTTGAAGTAATTCACGTTGATAATATGGTGGAACCCAACGAGTACGCATAGCAGTTTTCAAAGCAGCCCACGTAGCTGGAATAGGATATAATCTACAATGTTCAGACCACCATACACATGCAAAACTAGTGAAAGCACAAACAGCAGCAGCAACACGTCGTTCCTCGGGATATTGTAAACATGTAAAACGTTGTTCAGTTTCTAACTCCCAAGTAAGATATATATCAGGAACATATCTACCCTCGAATGGTGGAATATTCAATATTAATTTAGGAAGATGGTCATGATCTCGTACCTGAAGTGGTGGTGCAGACCTACCATTGCGATGATTTTGATCAACCTCATCCTCATAATCGCCCGCGTAATCATCCTCCTCCTCGGCACCAGCAGCAGCAGGAGCAGGAGCCAAAGAAGCATCAACAGTAGGTACAGCAGCACCAGAAGTTTGGCCATCCTCAAGAGGAACACGCTTCGCTCGTCCGAACTGATTTGGAAGGGGGCGTTGTTGTTGTCGTTGCAGAGGTGCGACAGGTGCAGCCGGTGGTGGTTGGGGAAGACGCGTGAGCAATTCATTAAACTTGTTATCCAGCTTTGTCTCGAACGACTTCTCCATGCCATCTATCTTCTCCATTGATGAGGACATCAATACCATTGTTACACCCACAACCCCTGCTTCTATACATACTGGACCAATTACTAGAGCTCGCGCACGCCAATTAAAATATCAAGTACTTTCGTTTCTTGGTAATGATTCTAAAGTTCATCAGAATATGATGCTGCCTAAATTGGATACATTTGTTTTGCTTACAAATGAAGGGCCTAGCTTGGACAAGAAAGAGGAACCTTGGAGCAAGTTCAAGCATGGAGATGATGGCATGCACAAGGGGAACAAGAACGGAGTTACAAGTGATGATTTCAGGACTTTGAAGCCACCATAATGAGTGCAGGAAGCCTTGGACGAAATATACAAGATGTCACTTCATAAATTTCGTCCAGAGGCTATTATAGGTGCTGCGTCACCTTATTATTGGGCAAGGCCCATGTAATTTCGAAATACTTGAGTATAGGCTGTTTTTAGAGTCCGTATGTGTGGGGAAACAAGAGATAGGGTTGGTTTCGGACCCCTCCTTCAAGGGCCACGAAATCCCCTCCTTTCCTCCATATATACAGCCCTTAGGGCACCGTTTAGACTTTGGGTTTTGTTTAGATTAAAAGTTCGCCATAGCTGCAACTTCGCGTACTTCGTTTGTGTTCAACGACCAGACCAAGACGTCACAGAACCCCACCTTGATCAATAAAGCTTTCATCTTATATTCGCAATATCCAGATTGCAAATCTTAGTTTCTTGCTTGTTCTTCGTTTGCTTGCAGGAGATAGACCCTCGTGGTCAGGTTGATTGTGCTCCGGCGTGGTCAATAACCTCTCGGAGTTGGTTTAGCGATTGCTAAGGCGCGACGTCCTCGCACGTTCGTAGTCGGATCGTCAAAGTCTACTCCATCAAAAACGATAGCTATCATCTCATCGAAAGATCGGGACACCCTCGCCTCTATCATCTACCAAGTAATAATGAACATGCTTGCATGGGTACCACATCACAATCAACATAATCAGCATATGTAGAGATACTAAAATGCACACGAACAGTACGTGTTACCTTAACCTTGCCGCTGTTGTTGAACCATTGGATATAGTAAGGATGTGGATGTGGTCTTGTGGTGAGAGATAGCTTCTCCACCATCTCCATGCTAGCCAAGTTGTTGCAGCTCCCTCCATCTATGATGACGCGAACAGAACGTTCCTTCACAACTCCCTTTGTATGGAACAAATTATGCCTCTGATTTTGCTCAGCTTGTGTGACCTGCACACTCAAAACACGTTGAGCAACTAAACATTCATACCTGTCAGCGTCTTCAGGAGCCATGTATTGCGTCTCATGATCAGAATCATCTCCACCGTGTTCTTCACTTGTAATAAGAGCCAAAGTCTCCTCATCATAGTCACTAGCGGACTCATACCCACCATCCTCAGTAGCAATCATAACACGCGGAGATTGGCGTTCTCTCGCATAATGACCTCTTCCCTTACAACGACGACAAATAATATCATGTGTGTGCCCTGTTGATGCCATAGATGAAGAAGAGCTCTGGGCAGGCCCAGAAGGTGTACTCTTGGCAGATGGTGGTGGTGGTGCCTGTTTTCTTGTATCTCGGTTGGAATTGGCGGCTGAAGTCAGTGGTGCCGCAGTAGGACGTGTGGGAGTAGAGGAGGCACGCGGTGTCCATGATGAAGATCGACCTGCAGAAAAATTAGTTCGCGCCAATGCCTGTCGATCCTGCACTTCACGTTCAGCTTTACAAGCAAGATGGAATAAACGAGTGATATTATTATACTCCTTATACTCTAGAATGGTCTGAATCTCTCTATTTAATCCACCCATGAAACGTGCAAGCATAGCTTCATTCTCCTCAACAATACCACATCTAATCATGCCAGTTTGTAATTCCTGATAAT
>JAAAXO010000252.1:0-77066 GCA_011799875.1 Thinopyrum elongatum | reverse complement strand
TCGGTGATTCAAGAATTATTTGTGGTTTCAGCTTTTTCATTTAGATTTTGGTTTCATGAGCACAGAATCAAGACACAGCTTACTAAGGTCGTTGTGTGTCCAAGGCAGGATATAAGCTTACCGATGCATTACATAAATGCGGTAATCCATCCATCCATGCATGCATTTAGAGAAGGCTTGTTTCTGTCGGCTTGTGGTGCTGTAGAAAGACGCATACATGCATGCTGCTGGTAATCTATCCGTCCATCCGATCCAGCAAAAAATAAACAACAAACGCATGCGTTGAGAGATGCGAATGCGTCGTTCGCTCGCACTCCCCGCGAGACCAGACCACCCACGCGAAATCATCTTCATTCACGCCACCACCGGCCATCGCGCTGTCCTCCCCCGCGCTCGCCATCTCCCTCTCCACCGCCGCCATGCCTCCGGCTTCGCCACAGCCTCCTCTCCCACCTCTTGTCTCCCTCCGCCTCGCCTCTCCCATCTCCCAGTCCACCTCAGCCGCCTCATCCCGCCGCCGTCTCCCCGAACCCTAGCTTCGCCGTGGAGGACTACCTCGTCTCCATTTGCTGCCTCACCCACGACCCCAGGCCCTCAAGGCCTCCGCCAAGCTCTCCCACCTCAAGTCCCCTTCCAATCCCGACGCCGTCCTAGCCTTCCTCGCTGGCCTCGGCCTCTCCGGCCCCGACGTCGCCGCCCTCGTTGCCAAGGACCCGCATCTTCTCTGCGCCAGAGTGGAAACACCCTTGGCCCCTGCCGTCATCAAGCTCACCGCGTCGGCCTCTCGCTTTCTGAATAGCACGCCTTGTCTCGCTTGCCGGTCAGTACTTCCGCCGTAGATCCTCGCCTCGAGGCTACTCTACTTCCTGTCCTTATTTGGCTCCCACCGAAACCTTCTTGGTACTCAAGTACCCGAGTCTCCTCGGATGCGACCTCGCCAGGGTTGTCAAACCCAATGTCGCCTTCCTGCGGGAGTGCGGGCTAGGTGATTGGCGATATACCAAGCTGTGCAGCGTGTGTGCCATGGATCTCGCATAACCCGGAGCGCGTCCGGGCAATAGTGGCGTGCGCTGAAGGAATCGTGTGTGTCCCCGTGGATCTGGGATGCTCAGGAAAGCCGCTACAAGTTTTTGCAATCCTCAGCCAGAGCAAAATCACACACGCAACAAAGTGGCACTTGAAGAAAACGTTCAGGTGGTCGGATGCCGCGGTGGGCATTGCTGTGTCTAAGGCTCCACTGTGCTGATAATACCAAGGAATCGCTGCAACCCGCAGGTCCGAGTTCCTCATCTCCAGAGGTGGGTTGGAACCGGCATACATTGCCTGTCGTCCGGCAAAACTCACATACACTTGGGGCCGGCTCAGACCCCGGTACTACGTTGTCAAATTTCTCAAGGAAAATGGATTGCTAGATCACGACCGGGACTAGTATGCTGCAGTCATGATCAGCGAGAAGGTATTCGTCGAGAATTCATATGCCCTCATAAGATGCTGCACCCACCTCGCTTGATCACTATGCAACCACTTGCAGAGGGGAGGTACCAGCTAGTTTCAGTTTCACATGAACCAAGACTATAAGAAAAATTGGTATGTTCATTATGTCATTCAGTAGAAAGAAAGCATCGCACTGCTATAACTTGTCCTACCTCGTGTCCATATTGCACCGTCTTGGAAACTAGGAGAGTATAAGATCAGGGCATTCTGCAATGCTTTAAAGTATCAATGAGTAGTAGTTTCTGCACACTCTCTGTTTGTATGTTCTGAAATGGCCAATTCAGTTTTGAATGCAATCCTCAATCATCTTTCCATGAAAGAATGTTCCCATATTGGCCATGAAGATGATATTGAAGTTTCAACCTTTCCTTTGGATGAAAATTTTGGACCTCTTTTTTCTTGGGAAACAATTTTGCCGCCAATGTTGATGTACTGTGAGGATCCTGTTTTGATCTAGTTTTTTTGCTTGCTTGCTTTAGTTCTTCTATAAGCTGAATACTCCTCTTCTTCTTCCTGCAGTAGCTTTGTTTAATAACATATTAACTGTTGTGAAAGCATGCCATTGTTTGACTAGTACTCCTCTGTATCAAAATTTGAACTGCAAAAACGTCTTATATTTTGATACGGAGGGAGTAGTTTTGTATATCAGTTTTTTTTCGTTTATTTGTCTCTTGTACTTTTGGATGACCTTCTGGTGATACTTTTCAAGGGGCATCTGTCTCGAAACTGAATAGTTGAGTATATCACCACGTAAACATATTTCTAACGCCCTGGTGTTTTTACTGAAGAAGCAAATGGGCGATTGTATGTTAATGGTATGGTGCTGAAAAACAAGGGCATTTTATACAAAAGGAAATTATGTAGGGAACCTTAAAAAGGGTTATGGCATACCAAGGTTTTCGAGTCGACGAGTTCGTTCTGGGGTAGCGACTCTTGACTAGTCGAGCGACTAGTATCGACTAGTCGAGGTGTTTGAGTTGACCCTTGCAGTGCAACTCATCGACTAGTAGACGACTAGTCCACGCAACTAAAAAACAGTGGGCATTACCATGTTAATTCCTGCTATATGTTTTAGCTAATTTTATTTATTCCATAAAAGAACTATCCATACAGATAGCGAGGGCGTCTTTATCCCTTATCATATTTGTGTAGGATAGCAAAGTGGATTTCTATGTACCATCTCTTTGCAAATTTCTATCTGGATAGTCGGAATGGAAAAGGAAAAGCTGGATGGGATGCCATGTAACGGAACTTGTAAATTTCAAACATAGAATTACTGATGGGGCACATTTGTTTTGTTCCTGCATGAGGATGGTGCACATTTGTTTGTTCCTGATGTGAGGCTGTAGAAGTTGAAGGAATGAATTCTCAGGTGTGTGCTTGCAGTAAGACAAAGGAATGGTCCATGCTATTACCACAGCGAAGAGATGTGATTTGAAATAGCTTGGTGTCCCTTCTCTGATACTTTGTTGAAATTATAGAACAAGATTAATGAAATTAGACGAGGTGAATGGATCATCAATCGATGGAGTGACTTACCACAGGGTCAGAAGATGTGGAGTTTCTTCGTCAAGCAAAAAGTGGTTGGAAATAGGAGCGTACTGATTCGCTGTATGGATTTGGCTTTATTTCTTCCAGGTGAAGATGTGTCTGAAATGGATGTTGAGGGTTTTTTTTCTTCTTCCAGGAAACGCGGCAAACATGGCGGCTATGGCTTTGCTGTATGTACATGATTCTGAAGGCCCTGCTGCCTTGAGCTTCGTTTACAAGTATGGCCTAACGTGGCACGGGTTCTATTCAGGAAGCTCCTATTTTCTCTTTTTTGAATTTTGCAGGTGAGTAACCCTTCCAATATTGTACTATTGATCAAACAGTTGTATACGGGTCCACATGCATGTAACAATATGCATTATGTAATTTTTTGTACTCTGAATTTGAATCAGAGCTGAACGTTAACTGTCAATCTTTTAGACTCCATCTGTGACACTCTGAAACTTTTATACCCAATTCAAGCATGAAGCTATAGTAAGCATTTAGAATTCCTTCAGGACCCATTTTAAAACCTCGAATCAGAGCAGAAAGTTAATAGCATCTTACAACAAAGTTCTCAATCTGTGCTTCCCCCACACGACACCGAATAGTGTTCTATATTTGGCTGCCAGAAGCTATATGGCTAACTTTTATGTACATTCACTTCAGCTCTTCAGAGCCACAACTATTATACTCAGAAGAGTATCAAATATTTCCATTATCACAGCAGCATCTCGGACAAGAGTTCTTATGTTTTCAGAACTTGGGACTGGGCTTTAACTAATTTAGATTAGAAATCACTTCTTATCTTGAATGCATCAGTAATAGAGGATTTTGAGCAAAAAGTTCTCCTGCCATTTTCATAAATTGTCTAATTTTTAGTCTATTAAATAGTGCATATTTTCATACTGGTTCAAACAAAAGACGAATGTCAATGTCAGCGGATAAACTGTTTTACCTTGAGTGTAAGTGTATGTGGCTGTTGATGAAATCGAAGTGCAAATGCTAGGTGTTTGCATCATTTTTATTTCTGAATTTATTTCTCCAACATTTATGCATATTCCATTTAGAGTAGATAATAACCTCACTAGTGAACTTACTACATGAAGGGCATGTGCTGACAGTTGATATAAACTACAGATCCTGATTTATCGTCAAAGTTATAACAGTTATCTCTATGGAGCAGAGATGAAAAAAATCACGGATGAGGCCATGATGAGCACGACGAGACCATCGTGGCCGTGAGATGTTACTGTTTCTGCATCAACTGGATGATGTAGTACTGTTTCTGTTCCAGAGCAAACTCGCAAGGTTTATACCAACTGAACTTTACACGAAAGGAGAGCCTTACAGTTCAGAGTTTCAGGGGATTGCAACATGACTATAAATTGACGAGTCCTAAATAAACAGGGGTTCGTGCGTTTTTTACTGACAGCTATGGTGTCATTTATGGGATCCGGTTCAACCAAATAATCAGAGAGAAGAAGCAAGAAGCACAGATAGTCCAAACTACAAACCACATCATAGTGCGTGCTTCTTTCGTTCATCTAGCTCCTGATGAAACTGATTCTTTTGTTCTGGGCGATTCTTTGATGCTTTAAAATGCTATTTTTCAGTTTAGTATGAGAGGTACACACCACCGGCGATCCTATGTTTATCCAAACTAGACACAACTCATATCTGCTGCATGGCAGTCCAAGGGTGCGTTTGTTTGGGCTGTAACTTCTACGTTGCAGGTGCAATGGCTCTGGCTGGAAGGATCAGTTTATGCGGCTAGCTGTGGCTGAAAGGTTTGTAGTCGAGATGTGTCGTTTGTAGTTTGTGTGAAGCAGCTGCGTGATCAAAATTATGCTGAAAATGACCGGAATGCCAAAATGGGTTAGTACTCTTGAACTATTAGGCAGTGGCGGACCAACCTTTGGGGCGAGCTGGGGCGGCCGCCCTGGTCGCCGGCGGCGGAGATCGACCCCCACGTACATGTTTTCCTCCAGCAAGTGAGACCATCAAACGACAGGGCGGCGGCGCTGTTTCGTTTTCTGTGTGACTGCTAGAAGGGTACTTTTTTTTTTGTGAGACATACTAGAAGGGGGTTACGTGAGAGCTTGGAGGGAGAAAGGGATTGGGCTGGTGGACTGGGCTTTTGTTTTATTATTACCATACCCTACAACCCAAATTACGATAGGTTCTCCTTTCCTTTTCCTCGTCAAACAAAAAAGAAATCTCAATCGCTCCAGAAATCGCGTCCAGTCGTTCCCCTGTAGCTAGCCCACTCACAGCGGTTGTCTTCTTCGCCAGACGCCTCCACGTGCCCCGCTCCCACTACGGAGTGCCGGTGATGGATTCCGATGAATGCTATGAGTCCATGTAGCAGTTTACTACAGTTTTTTTCAGACCCTTTTACCTTTTGTTGTTGATTGCTATAAGTTTTGGTTGAATAGAGTTACATTTGCACCAAAAAAATTTAGACATTAAATGTTCCCCCAGCTAACTTTCAATTCCTGGGTCCGCCACTGCTATTAGGGCATCATGTTTTAAAAAAAAACTATTTTTCTTCCATTTTCGCGGAGCACTCCGAAGGAGCCATGCGTGGAGCTGCTAAAACGAGCTCAAAACAACACACCTAAAGCGTACACACCACCGGTGATCTATGTTTGCATGTTTCTTGTATCCTCACGACGCATAGTAAAGCAGCAGATTAAGTTAACGTGCTCCCCTCCATTGATCCCTTAGCTTTTGATGGACACTAACAAGATCTTCCCTCCCCCTCCCTGTCACCGACCGCCCATCTTTGTGCCTCCTTACCAGGGCACTACCGTTGGCTACATCTCAGCTCCTACTATTCCCCCGACAGGCTAGGGCCTGGGCATTCGGTATAAAACCGAAATCAGTTTCTACCATTATTCGTTTTTTGTGTAAATTTTCGGTTTTCAAAGTTTGAAAACCTAAAAATACATCTTAAATGGCTAACCAAAAATTCGGTTACAAGTTTTCATTCGTTTTGGTTTATACCGTATTTACCGATATTGCCAAAGATTAGCCACGTGCCTGGTACCCTTCCTCGTGTGTTTTTTTTTTTTTTTTGAGAAATGGTACCCTTCCTCGTGTGCCTTTATATAAGCCGATCGTATCCGACGCGCGTCATCGGCCGAGGTGGGACTAAACAACAACCGGCCAGTGCCTCGTCGGTTCTGTATGTACTCACGGTACTTTTTTTGGATACAACGGCCTCATCACACAAGAACCCACAAGGGTTCAGCTTGGGCCTTGCATGCAGTACTATTTTTGCAATAAAATATCACCCCTGTGGACTGATCCAACCAGCTGCATGTGATCCCACAAAAGGACCCATTCGTTCGGACAGGGTGCTCTATGTCCCTGCCCTAGGAATCGGCCCCAGGTGCTGCCGATCTTCGAGGTCATCTTGCCCCTGGGAAACTGACAAGGATTATTATTTCGAGTCCACCACAGCCCCGTGCCACTCCCACCCGCGGGGCGGCCCGGGCGCGAAACCCTAGCCGCCGCAGGTCACGACCATCCACCACCCTCCTCCACCGCCGCCGCGATCGCCGACCGGGCAAAGGCCCGCCACGGTTGTTCGGTCGACGGCTGGACCTTTCTCTTCCCTCTCGCCTGGTGCTGGAACTACTTCGCGGGGCTGCTCCCCTGGGCGGAGGAGGCGCTCGGTGACGCGGGTGCTTGGGCGCTGTCGGGGGTCGGCGCCGCGCGGCCTGGCGCGCGCTGGGTTCCGGGGCGACGCGCCTTGCGAGCTGGATGCTGGGTGGCGCGCGCGGAGTTAGAACTGTTGTTTTGCGGCACGCGTGATCTGGCGTGCCGCAGTCGCCGGCGCGGGTTTATGGGCGTCGCTAGGCTCGGGACGCGCGAAGATGTTGCGGGCGTTGCGGAGCTTCAAGCTCCTGGGCGTGGTGAGTAGGGCTGAGCCCGATCTGGGCATTTTGCTTTCCCGATACGATCTGTCGGGATACTGGCCGGGGGACTCCTCCTGGGCGCGGCCTGAGGGATGAGATGTGGTACAGGTTCGCGTGCGCCATGGAATTGGTATGCAGAAGGGCTGGCTGGGGTCACAGGTTTGGGTGGGTGATGCCGCCGGTGAAAGCCGCTCTCCGGTTGTGGTCGGAGCAAGTCCGATGGCGGCGCCTACGGGCACCGCCTTGTTGGAGGCATCGATGTTGCAGCGCTCCCTTCCCTTGCCTGACATTTTTCGGGGGAACTCTAGATCCGGTCTCCCCCCCGGGTCGGAGATGACGACGTACTTTGCTGGCATCGTGTCCCCTCCTCTGAGGACTCGTCTTGAGTTAGACTCGGCCAGAGGACTCAGTGCTCGCGTTGTGGATGGCGACGGCTTGTGTAGCATCTCCGTAGAGCAGCAGAGCACCCTCCACATGCAAAGGTGCGTCGGGCAGTTATTAGGTCAGCCAACCTCGATTGGATTGAAGTGGCATATGTTTGCTCTATCGGACATGCGTTCCTCTTGGTGTGGTCGAGTTGGCGGATATGCTAGTGGTAGCCTGGATTGATACGACTGGTGTGCAACTTTGGTAGCGGCGAAAGCGCTCAATTGCCCGTCCGGGTGTTGGCCTTCGACGGTGTGTATGTTATTGTGGTGCTTTAGGCCTAGTCTTGTTACGTTTGCCAAGGTTTTTCGCGCCCGGTTTTCCTTGATAAACTGAGCACCCCTTTTTTCATTCTTCTTTTTTGGCACTCGCCTTATGCACTGCATTCCTCCCCTGGGAGTGTTACTTTGTAATACCTCTTGTTTCTGATATGAATTTGGCAGCTCTCCTGCCAACAATCCAAAAAAAAAAGGATTAGTATTTTCAAGGTAGGGCCCTGTTTGGTTCATAAGTCCTAGGACTTTTTTAGTACCCAACTAAAGTCACTAGTCCCAAAAAATCCCTACCTGTTTGGTTTACTGGACTAACATGGACTAAAGACCATGTTACAACAAAAGTACCAAAAAGACTCTCACATCTCCCTGAGGGTCTTTTTTCATAGTCCCCAATGCCCACTTTAAGAGTCTCTTTATAAGTCCCTAATATTTGGTTTAGAGTGAGACTAAAAGGGACTTTTTTAATTCTCTATACACCAATAAGTCCATGTAAACAAACACCCCCGAGTATATCTATGCGACGAGGAGGACCGACAACGTCACAGGATATGTTCTACCAGCATGTACTAAATGTATAAACGACCGGATATGATTCATTGTGCTTGTGGTCGAAGCTCTTTTTAATCCAAATGTTGTATCGTGTAGGTGTTTTGCTATAATTCGTAATTTTGTCGCTGTTCCATTGCCCTAACTCAGACAAACAATGCACGTGAACATGTTCGTGCCTCCTTTTCTTGTTATGAGGGACACGACTGCTAATTTACCCCTTCTCAGATTTTACTTCTAATGACTTTCTTTCGTTCTATGACTTTCTTTCGTCTTACTCCGGAGGGATTTTGGCACGCTGATGCAGGGACACACGGATGCTATGCCATCGATATCCCCAAAAAGATTGGTGACACGTGGTCACAAGTTTAGAAAAGAGTACGATTTTCATTTTCTTTGTACTCCATTTGCATATCATGGCGATATAGATGTTGCGGTGGGGTCCACATACCTGTCAGGTGGGGATCCTTAACAGTGGAAACCAAAGATATTCTTACAGAACGGATGAGCAAAACGATTTATCTATTCTTTTCTAGAGGCATTTTATAATCATCCCCTATAACCGTCACTACTAGGAAGACCCTACTAAGTAGCCGCTGGATAGAGTCCGAGCGTTAGTGAGTAAAAATGAACTTTTTACTCCACTAAACCGGTACCTACCACCATCCACTGTAAGGGACTGTAAATTTTACTCCAGCCCCAAACTTCTTATATTTCTCCATTGGCCTCTCGGCGGCTCTGAGTTAAAAGCACCGTTCCCCTCCTTAACTGCCTCCCTCTCCACCCCGCACCACATCTGTCGTCGGCGCCGCCCTTCCCCCCCCATCGACCCTCCCGCCTCTGCGGACGCTCCCGTAGGTCTCCACCGGGACTTGGATTTGTGCCTCCTCGTCCCGTCCCCGGCACAGAACCGGTGGATCTGCGGCTTGCAGCCACCGCCAGATTTGAAGCTTCCGGTCGCCAGCGACGCGCCTTTCCATGATTGACCAAGAACTGACCCTGCAACCACCGGCAATGCCTCCTTGCCGCATGCAGGTATCGGTTTCCTCCTCTAGCCACTCGATCTCTCTCTCCCGGCTGTATTCCCGGCAAAGACAACCCCCCGTCCATCGCCCGGCTCGACGCGGGCACAGCGGCTCTTCAGCGCTCACCGTTGCCGGTCATAAGTACAACCACTGCCATTGCGGTGGTTGCGCCGGTTTTCTACCATGTGGAACACCATATGTGTGTTCTTCAAGTGCAAAAAAGATGGGTATGTGCGTTTTTTTTGATTCGTGTTCACCGGATTCGGCCAATTTCGGTAGCTCATTGTTTGTTCAAATTTGTGTGTATGAAGATTCAATTTTTTGGTATGAGAAAGAATACATTGATTTATTGATAGCAAGAAATTTGATAGATGTTCATATGCACTTTTGCTAGAACTAAGGTAGAGATGAGACTAGAAAGGAGACTAAAGGGGAAACTAGTGTATACTCTTTAACGAACAAGAGAAAGATTTTGTGCAACTCGAGAATCTGTAGATCATCAATGAACATAAAAAAGATATTATCCAACTAGTAGGACATTTATGGAAGTTGGATATCTTTTTAATGTCTAATTATGGTTCTGTGCTTTCTTGGTCTTGCTCTCGTAGCGAAGAATTGGGTGAATTAATTCTTCAGTATCACAATATCATTGAATAAATAAGTGAAAAAAAAAATGTGTTTCGGTGGCCGTAAATGCATGCAATGAATTTTTTATTTCCGTTAATATAAGGGGATCGCTAGGTATGGCCAAACTTTAGTGGGTAAAAATATACTCCATAAGCTTTTTACTCCACCGATACCCCACTATTTTCTAGGGGATCGTTAAATGCTCTTAGTTCCGTTTGGTTTCTTATATTTCTGTCGCTCGAAAACAATTTCCATTTCCACCTCCGACATCATTTCACCTAGAGAACGAGAGGGAATCAACATCTATTCGTACAGTTTTGAAGGGCCTTTGAAGATTTGAACACACACGAGAAAATATTTGGTGCAAAAGTTACATTTTGGACAAACGTGTTTCCGTTTTCTTATGTTTACGTCTTCCTCTCCGTTGAATGGCACGTTAGGTAAAACACTATGTTCTGAAAATGGCACGTTGGTAAAACACTAATTTGATTCTAGTATATATTTTTTTTTCTCTTTGCAATGGTTTGATTAGCCTATTCCATTGAGAATTTTTCTTATGTATTGCATGTGACTTGCTATCTTCCTGTTAGCTAATTTGCGTCCTCCTAACCTTTACGCAACCATGTGTGTTTATGATGTGGACTATTATGATTCTAGTATATATGGTTTATTTTCTTTTGCAATTGGTTTTCTCAATGTGTTTTGCAATTATTTTTTATGATTAACTAACCTTTGCCCAACTATTTTTTGTCATCAACTTGGTACTTGTGTTTATATATGTAAATATGCCTCTGAGGATACATTTTATTCCTTCTTCAACTAAACCAAAACTATGCATGGTCGCTTCTTATATCTAAAATAGATGTTTATGTTTTTTCCAGGTCAAGGATGCATCAAAGGCTCTATGGGATTTTATTATTTATTATGTGTTTTGCGCAAAAACTTCTGATCTCTAATTCACTTCAATCAGATATAGAACAAACAACCAAAATAATAAAAATTACAAACTGCAGGCAGTCTTAGAACCACCTAGGACAACTACATACAATGAAGCTGCAATGCGTTCATAGTCGTCATCTCCCATAATATATATATATATATATATATATATATATATATAATATGTCAACATGGGCAATCTATAAATGACAAGGATCAAATTATATATCTTATAAACAGCCATCAGCACAGCAACTACAATATCTATCTATCTATCTATATCTGGGAACAACCACAAGAACACAAAAATTAGAGGTGCAACACAAGAGATAATGAGCTCATCTACTTGAGAAACTAGTACAACAGCATATATAGGAAAACTCAAATCAGGACCATGGGATCTAGCAGGACGAATGGACACCCAAGACCCAACTCCGCACAAGCACACTACATATATAATGATTGCGAACAACAACAACAACAACAACAACAACAATAAAATTAAAAGGAAAGGGGGGCGGGTGGTCCAGGCCGCCTCCGTTTGCCATCTCTAGATGCCAACACGCCCAGGTTATGGTCATCAGCCTTCTTCATGCCGTGAGCACGATTACCATCGCCTCCCACGCCCTGTCATCAAAACTCATCATCAGGCTGATTTGCTGCTGCTTCTCATCCTCCTACTCCATCTGCCTGGAAAAAGAAAAGAGTAAGTTAGTTGAATGATAAAACTGCAAGGCATATATATGTATTCATCCATATTTATTCTAGTACAACACAGAGATGAATGGATGGATGGGTTTGACTTCAAATGATTTTTAATCATTTGACAAGTACTCACTCTGTAAAGTAATATAAGATCGTTTAGATCATTACCTAGTGATCTAAACGAGGTAGTGATCTAAACGATCTTATATTACTCTACAGAGGGAGCACTAGTTAGCAGCATCTATAAGATTTTCCACACAAGCAAAAGTCAACCAATTTCCTCATGTCATGGTGAGCTGCACCATCAGCAGTACATGGCTCTACCTATCAAAACAATAACATACTTCTTGGACCAACATAACAACCTGAAAACAAGAGACAGCAGTCCTACCACTTGAAATCGACACCATGGTTCACGGAGAGAATACTGGCAGTAATCAAATAAACAATACAAGGAGTTGTTTCGATTCAACAACGATGATCAAAACATGGGATTTTTTTTGGAAATAGTACTTTTTTCTGAACAAATTCAGAAAATAAGATCCAAAAATCAGATATTGCAAAACTAGTACACGGTCGTTCTACCGTTGGACGAAACATGACGTTTCAGTCAACCAGTGACTGAAACATGACGTGTCGTCCACCGGTTGGACGAAACATCTGTTTCGTTCTACCAAAAGCCGAATCATCTGTTTCGTTCTAACAAAGGCCGAATCATCCATGCATTCGGTAGCGAAGCCAGTTTCGTTTTCCTGGAGAACGAAAACTCTATTTTTTTCCCCGCCTTTTTTTTCCTGCCAAAATTATTTCCGCCATTTTCGTTGCCGCCAATATTGTTCCCGCCATTTAATTTTTCACCTTTTTCTTTGCCGCAAATATTTTTTCGCGCGGAGGACAGGAGCTCGCCAGAGAAGTACGCGTCAAAGGTATAACCTCACATTTATGTTTGTGCATTTTTACTTTAGGTTTAATGAGCTTCACTTTTTTGTGAGTGTAAAAAAAATTGTTTAGTTCATAATATATACGACGATTGTTTAATTCGTTAGATCGGTTATTTACTTTGTGGTAGTCATGTATATGTGGTAGACATATCTGTTAGTGTAAAAAAAATTATGGGTACGTAGTGGTTGACGGGAATATGAAATTTAATTGCAGGAGACATGTCTGAAATTTTAGTTCGTTTGATCGATTGTTTGCTTAGTGGTAGTCATGTATATGTGGCAGACATTCCGGTTATTGTATAAAAAATTATGTGGTACTTAGTGGTTGATGGGTATGAATTTTTATGGCAGGAGACATGTCTGGATCAGTCAAATTTGTTGTTTACTATGGTCCTAGTAATGTCCGATCAAACGAGAGTGGGGTTGATCTGACTGAGTTTGCATATGTGGAGTTGCAACTGACCGATCCAGAAAAAGTGAACATTAGTCAGTTGAAACACTGGTTGACAACAAATTTCTCGCTTGATCCCAATGTGTGCACCGTCAGTATTCAGTCAGTGTGGACGAAATCCCGTACAAAAATTTTCTGGGAGTTGGTTTCGATAGATAGGACACATAAGTGGGTGACCTGGTTAGAATCCTGCAAACGCCGGAGGACTCACCCCGTTGCCTTAGTGCTCCCCATCCCCATGGAGGATCCTCTGGTACAAGGCGACGGTGGTTACGAGCCTGGTCAGGTCAGTCAGCCGATTGATGAGATGGAAGTAGCTGGGTCAAAACATATGGGTGGTACTGAACTCGAGGGTCAGTCAGATTATGGGTCACACGTTGGAGGGGACTACGATGCAGGGGAGAGTAGTCAGAACATAGGAGATCCTGATAGTGGCGAGGCTGATGGGATGAGGAAGGATCGGAAATGCAGAATCTGATGGAAGAGGAAGATGGGGAAGGATTGGCGGAGGATCTTGATTCCGAGAACTCAAATGAAGAAGATGGTGAAGAGAACGACGCGGAGGTACCGATTCAGAAAATATCGTCTTCGTCCTCGCTGTCTTGGGTCCATAAATAAGTATGTTCTGCTGCAGCATTTAGGAATGCTTCACCCTTATGTTGTTGCTTCTTCCACCTTCCTTGCAACATGAGAAGTTCTTTTCGTATCTCCTCAAAGGTCCTTGCAGGCCACCCGCACCTACTTAATGCGTGAGCCAACTCATTTAGTAAGGTGTCACTACTGAGGAGTTCGTCCCATGGAACTATCCTATTGTCTATCTTGAAATCAAAGGCTAAGCTCAGAAGATATTTGGACATACTAGGGTGAAACGAACTACAATCGAAAGAATAACCGGACATCTTGACGAGACAACACTGGCCTGCTAACCCTCCTTAGTGTGGAGGGGTTTTTATAGGTTGAGAAGAGAAGATGGCGGGAAAGAAGATGGCGGGAAAGAAGATAGCGGGAGATAATGGCGGGAAAGAAAAAGGCGGGAACAATATTGACGGTAACGAAAATGGCGGGGAAAAAAAGCCGGGAAGAATATTGGCGGCAACGAAAATGGCGGGAAAGAAAAATGCGGGAAGAATTTTGGCGGCAAAAAAAAAGGCGTGAAATAATATTGCCGGCAAAGAAAAATGTGGAAAATAAAATGGCGGGAACAATATTGGCGGCAAAGAAAAAATGTGGAAAATTAAATGGCGGGAACAATATTGGCGGCAAAAAAAAGGCACGAAAAAATATTTGCGGCAAAGAAAAAGGTGAAAAATTAAATGGCGGGAACAATATTGGCGGCAACGAAAATGGCGGGAAGAATTTTGGCGAAAAAAAAAGCCGGGGAAAAAAATAGAGTTTTCGTTCTCCAGGAAAACGAAACTGGCTTCGCTACCGAATGCATGGATGATTCGGTCTTTGTTAGAACGAAACAGATGATTCGGCTTTTGGTAGAACGAAACAGATGTTTCGTCCAACCGGTGGACGACACGTCATGTTTCGGTCACTGGTTGACTGAAACGTCATGTTTCGTCCAACGGTAGGACGACCGTGTACTAGTTTTGCAATATCTAATTTTTGGATCTTATTTTTTGAATTTGTTCAGAAAAAAGTACTATTTCCAAAAAATATCCTCAAAACATGTATAGGCGGCATATTTCAATTCAACAACCATGTCTTATGATGCAACTAAACAACTCTACTACAACCATCAAAACCAGAGGCTAGAGCCCTACCCGCAAGCCAGCTCGAGCCCCGCCCCACCCCACCAGAACAGCCACCACCACCTTTGCCTGGGATGCCTCCACCCTGATCCAGTTTCCGCGTGGTTCCGCGGCGGCGGCGGGAGAGCGAGGGGAGAGGTCGAGGAGGGCTGGGAGCTCACCCCGATGACGACAGCGATGTCAGGAAGGTAAAGGGAGCTCAGAGGCGTCCACCTCGTCGTCAATGGCGGGTGCCGGGGCATGGGCGCATGGCGAGGTAGGATCGGGGACGTGGCGCTGCCTGTGAGCACGCCAGGAGTTTCGCGCGGACGTCGCGAGGCCGAGGGAGCAGACGATGAGGGCAGTGTCGAGGTGGCGACGGGGATCTACGACGGACGATGATCGGTAGGAGGCGAATAAGATGGTGTCGGATGTCTCGGTTGGGGGCACCCCGCGTCAATCGCCTGGACAAGGATGAAGAGGGGGGCGCGGCGGAGCTAAGGGACATGGCGGTGCTTCAAGGGGTGGCCGGTGGCTACGGTTGCGACGGCCGGTGATGGTCACTAGCTCGCGGGCACGTCCATAGCGTCGGGCAATGACATAATTGTTTCTGGACCGAGGCGATGGTGAGGGAGTCTGGCTCAGGGCCAGCGCGGCGGAGGTGCAGCGCCGGCACGCGTCGGTTGCGTCGATCGCCGGCAGCGGCCCCCGCTGTGAGAGGATGGGTGAGGCGGAGGGCTTAGGCTCGGAGCTCACGCGGAGGAGGTGTAGCGCCGCCACTCGTCTGTCGCTCCAGTCGCCGGCCGCCGCCGGGTGCATCGGGGAGGCGGGCATGGCGGCCGCGGGTCGGGATGGAGGCATGCCAGTGAAGGAAATATGCCCTAGAGGCAATAATAAAGTTGTTATTTTATATTTCCTTATATCATGATAAATGTTTATTATTCATGCTAGAATTGTATTAACCGGAAACTTGATACATGTGTGAATACATAGACAAAACACCGTGTCCCTAGTAATCCTCTACTAGACTAGCTCGTTAATCAAAGATGGTTAAGTTTCCTAACCATAGACATGTGTTGTCATTTGATGAACGGGATCACATCATTAGGAGAATGATGTGATGGACGAGACCCATCCGTTAGCTTAGCATAATGATCGTTAAGTTTTATTGCTAAAGCTTTCTTCATGACTTATACATATTCGTCTGACTATGAGATTATGCACCTCCCGAATACCGGAGGAACACCTTGTGTGCTATCAAACGTCACAACATAACTGGGTGATTATAAAGATGCTCTACAGGTGTCTCCGAAGGTGTTTGTTGGGTTGGCATAGATCGAGATTAGGATTTGTCACTCCGAGTATCGGAGAGGTATCTCTGGGCCCTCTTGGTAATGCACATCATATGAAGCCTTGCAAGCAATGTGACTAATGAGTTAGTTGCGGGATGATGCATTACGGAACGAGTAAAGAGACTTGCCGGTAACGAGATTGAACTAGGTATGAAGATACCGACGATCGAATCTCGGGTAAGTAACATACCGATGACAAAGGCAATGACGTATGTTGTTATGCGGTTTGACCGATAAAGATCTTCGTAGAATATGTAGGAGCCAATATGAGCATCCAGGTTCCGCTATTGGTTATTGACCGGAGATGTGTCTCGGTCATGTCTACATAGTTCTCGAACCCGTAGGGTCCGCACGCTTAACGTTCGATGATGATTTGTATTATGAGTTATGTGATTTGATGACCGAAGTTTGTTCAGTGTCCCGGATGAGATCACGGACATGACGAGGAGTCTCGAAATGGTCAAGAGGTAAAGATTCATATATTGGAAGGCTATATTCGGACATCGGAAAGGTTCCGAGTGATTCAGCTGTTTTTCGGAGTACCGGGGAGTTACGGGAATTCATCGGGAGAAGTAACGGGCCTTATTGGGCCATACGGGAAAAGAGGAGGCAGGCCAAGGGGAGGTGATGCGCGCCCCCCCATGGGTCCGATTTGGACTAGGGGAAGGGGGCGGCGCCCCCCTTGCCTTTTCCTACTCCCTCCCTCTTTTCCCTCTTTCCTTCTCTCCTACTCCGAAAAGGAAAGGGATTCCTACTAGGACTTGGAAGTCCTAGTAGGACTCCATACTCTTGGCGCGCCCCTAGAGGGCCGGCCTCTCTCCCTCCCTCCTTTATATACGTGGGAGGGGGGCACCCCAAAGACACACCAAGTCTTCTCTTAGCCGTGTGCAGTGCCCCCTCCACAGTTACACACCTCGGTCATATCATCGTAGTGCTTAGGCGAAGCCCTGCGCTGGTAACTTCATCATCACCATCACCACACCGTCGTGCTGACGGAACTCTCCCTCGTCCTCAACTGGATCAAGAGCTCGAGGGACATCATCGAGCTGAACGTGTGCAGAACTCGGAGGTGCCGTACGTTCGGTGCTTGATCGGTTGGATCACGAACACGTTCGACTACATCAACCGCGTTAAGCTAACGCTTCCGCTTTTGGTCTACGAGGGTACGTGGACACACTCTCCCCTCTCATTGCTATGCATCTCCTAGATAGATCTTGCGTGAGCGTAGAATTTTTTTGAAATTGCATGCTACGTTCCCCATCAGTGGTATCATGAGCCAGGTCTATGCATAGATGATATGCACGAGTAGAACACATAGAGTTGTGCGCGATGATAGACATACTGCTTACCACCAACGTCTTACTTTGATTCGGCGGTATTGTTGAATGAAGCGGCCCGGACCGACATTACATGACCGCGTTCATGAGACTGGTTCTACCGACGTGCTTTGCACACAGATGGCTGGCGGGTGTCTGTTTCTCCAACTTTAGTTGAATCGAGTTTGACTATGGCCGGTCCTTGTTGAAGGTTAAAACAGCACACTTGACGAAAAATTGTTGTGGTTTTGATGCGTAGGTAAGAACGGTTCTTACTAGAAGCCCGTAGTAGCCACGTAAAACTTGCAACAACAAAGTAGAGGACGTCTAACTTGTTTTTGCAGGGTATGTTGTGATGTGATATGGTCAAGACATGATGTGATATAAATTGTTGTACGAGATGATCATGTTTTGTAAAAGTTATCGGCAACAGGCAGGAGCCTTATGGTTGTCGCTTTATTGTATGCAATGCAAACGCCATGTAATTGTTTTACTTTATCACTATGCGGTAGCGATAGTAGTAGAAGCAATAGTTGGCGAGACGACAACGACGCTACGATGAAGATCAAGGTGTCAAGCCGGTGACGATGGAGATCATGACGGTGCTTTGAAGATGGAGATCAAAGACACAGGATGTTGATGGACATATCATGTCACATATTATGATTGCATGTGATGATTATCCTTTTTGCATCTTATTTTGCTTAGAACGGCGGTAGCATTATAAGATGATCCCTCACTAAAAATTTCAAGGTATAAGTGTTCTCCCTAAGTATGCACCGTTGCGACAGTTCGTCGTGCTGAGACACCACGTGATGATCAGGTGTGATAAGCTCTACGTTCAAATTCAACGGGTGCAAGACAGTTTTGCACACGCGGAATACTCGGGTTAAACTTGACGAGCCTAGCATGTACAGACATAGCCTTGGAACACTGGAGACCGAAAGGTCGAACGTGAATCATATAGTAGATATGATCAACATAGAGATGTTCACCATTGAAAACTACTCCATCTCACGTGATAATCGGACATGGTTTAGTTGATTTGGATCATGTGAACATTTAGATAACTCGAGGGATGTCTATCTAAGTGGGAGTTCTTAAGTAATATGATTAATTGAACTTAATTTATCATGAACTTAGTCCTGATAGTATTTGCAATCTATATATGTTGTAGATCAATAGCTCACGTATAGCTCCCCTATTTTATTTTTGATATGTTCCTAGAGAAAACTAAGTTGAAAGATGATAGTAGCAATGATTCGGACTGGGTCCGTGATCTGAGGATTATCCTCGTTGCTGCACAGAAGAATTATGTCCTTGATGCACCGCTAGGTGACAGACCTATTGCAGGAGCTAAAGCAGACGTTATGAACGTTTGACAAGCTCGGTATGATGACTACTTGATAGTTTAGTGCACCATGCTTTACGGCTTAGAACCGGGACTTCAAAAACGTTTTGAATGCCACGGAGCATATGAGATGTTCCAAGATCTGAAATTGGTATTTCAGGCTCATGCCTGTGTCGAGAGGTATGAGACCTCTGACAAGTACTTCGCCTACAAGATGGAGGAGAATAGCTCAACTAGTGAGCATGTGCTCAGAATGTCTGAGTACTACAGTTGCTTGAATCAAGTGGGAGTTAATCTTCCAGATAAGATAGTAATTGACAGAATTCTCTAGTCACTATCACCAAGTTACTGGAACTTCGTGATGAACTATAATATGCAAGGGATGACAAAAAAGATTCCCAAGCTCTTCGTGATGCTAAAATCAACGAAGGTAGAAATCAAGAAAGAGCATCAAATGTTGATGATTGACAAGACCACTAGTTTCAAGAAAAGGGCAAAGGGAAAGAAAGGGAACTTCAAGAAGAATGGCAAGCAAGTTGCCACTCCCGTGAAGAAACCCAAAGGTGGACCTAAGCCTGAAACTGAGTGCTTCTACTGTAAAGGAAAATGGTCACTGGAAGCGGAACTACCCCAAACATTTGGCGGATAAGAAGGATGGCAAAGTGAACAAAGGTATATTTGATATACATGTTATTGATGTGTACCTTACTAGTGCTCGTAGTAGCCCCTGGGTATTTGATACCTGTTCGGTTTCTAAGATTAGTAACTCGAAATAGGAGTTGCAGAATAAATAGAGACTAGTTAAGGATGAAGTGACGATGTGTGTTGGAAGTGGTTCCAAGGTTGATAAGATCACCATCGCACACTCCCTCTACCTTCGGGATTAGTGTTGGACCTGAATAAATGTTATTTGGAGTTTGCATTGAGCATAAATATGATTAGATCATGTTTATTGCGATACGGTTATTCATTTAAGTCAGAGAATCATTGTTATTCTGTTTACATGAATAAAACCTTCTTTGGTCATACACCCAATGTTAATGGTTTATTGAATCTCGATCGTAGTGATACACATATTCATAATATTGATGCCAAAAGATGCAAAGTTGATAATGATAGTGCAACATATTTGTGGCACTGCCGTTTAGGTCATATTGGTGTAAAGTGCATGAAGAAACTCCATGCAGATGGGCTTTTGGAATCACTTGATTATGAATCATTTGATGCTTGTGAACCATGCCTCATGGGCAAGATGACTAAAACTCCGTTCTCCGAAACAATGGAGCGAGCCACTGACTTGTTGGAAATAATACATACCGATGTATGCGGTCCGATGAGTGTTGAGGCTCGCGGCGGGTATCGCTAGTTTTTGACCTTCACAGATGATTTGAGCAGATATGGGTATATCTACTTAATGAAACACAAGTCTAAAACATTTGAAAAGTTCAAAGAATTTCAGAGTGAAGTGGAGAATCATCGTAACAAAAAAAGAGTTTCTACGATCTGATCGCGGAGGCGAATATTTGAATTATGAGTTTGGCCTTCATTTAAAACAATGTGGAATAGTTTCGCAACTCACTCCACCTGGAACACCACAGCGTAATGGTGTGTCCGAACGTCGTAACCGTACTTTATTAGATATGGTGCAATCTATGATGTCGCTTACCAATTTACCACTATCGTTTCGGGGTTATGCATTAGAGAAAGTTGCATTCACGTTAAATAGGGCACCGTCTAAATCTGTTGAGACGACACCGTATGAACTGTGGTTTGGCAAGAAATCTAAGCTGTCGTTTCTTAAAGTTTGGGGTTGCGATGCTTATGTGAAAAAGCTTCAGCCTGATAAGCTCGAACCCAAATCGGAGAAGTGCGTCTTCATAGGATACCCAAAAGAAACTGTTGGGTACACCTTCTATCACAGATCCGAAGGCAAGATATTTGTTGCTAAAGAATGGATCCTTTCTAGAGAAGGAATTTCTCTCAAAAGAAGTGAGTGGGAGGAAAGTAGAACTTGATGAGGTAGTGGTACCTTCTCTTGAATTGGAAAGTAGTTCAACACAGAAATCAGTTCCAGTGATACCTGCACCAATTAGTGAGGAAGCTAATGATGATGATCATGAAGCTTCAGATCAAGTTACTACAGAACCTCGTAGGTCAACCAGAGTACGTTCCGCACCAGAGTGGTACGGTAATCCTGTTCTGGAAAGTCATGTTACTAGACCATGACGAACCTACGAACTATGAGGAAGCAATGATGTGCCCAGATTCCACGAAATGGCTTGAGGCCATGAAATCTGAGATGGGATCCATGTATGAGAACAAAGTGTGGACTTTGGTTGACTTGCTCGATGATTGGCAAGACATAGAGAATAAATGGATCTTCAAGAGGAAGACAGACGCTGATAGTAGTGTTACTATCTACAAAGTTCGAATTGTCGCAAAGGGTTTTCGACAAGTTCAAGGTGTTGACTACGATGGGATTTTCTCACTCGTATGGATGCTTAAGTCTGTCCGAATCATGTTAGCAATTGCCGCATTTTATGAAATCTGCCAAATGGATGTCAAAACTGCATTTCTTTAATGGATTTATTAAAGAAGAGTTGTATATGATGCAACCAGAAGGTTTTGTCAATCCTAAAGGTGCTAACAAAGTGTGCAAGCTCCAGCGATCCATCTATGGACTGGTGCAAGCATCTCGGAGTTGGAATATACGCTTTGATGAGTTGATCAAAGCATATAGTTTTATGCAGACTTGCGGAGAAGCCTGTATTTACAAGAAAGTGAGTGGTAGCACTACAGCCTTTCTGATAAGTATATGTGAATGACATATTGTTGATCGGAAATGATGTAGAATTTTTCTGGAAAGCATAAAGGAGTGTTTGAAAGGAGTTTTTCAAAGAAAGACCTCGGTGAAGCTGCTTACATATTGGGCATCAAGATCTATAAAGATAGATCAAGACGCTTGATAAGACTTTCGATGAGTACATACCTTCATAAGATTTTGAAGGAGTTCAAAATGGATCAGTCAAAGAAAAGAGTTCTTGCCTGAGTTGTAAGGTATGAAGTTGAGTAAGACTCAAACCCCGACCACGACAGAAGATAGAGAGAGAATGAAAGTCATTCCCTATGCCTCAGCCATAGGTTCTATAAACTATGCCATGCTGTATAACAAACCTGTTGTGTACCTTGCCATGAGTTTAGCAAGGGGGTACGATACTGATCCAGAAGTGGATCACTGGACAGCAGTCAAAGCTATCCTTAGTTACCTAAGAGGACTAAGGAAATATTTCTCGGTTAGGTAGGTGATAAAGAGTTCGTCGTAAAGAGTTACGTCGATGCAAGCTTTTACACCGATCCGGATGACTCTGAGTCTCAATCTGGATACGTATTGAAAGTGGGAGCAATTAGCTAGAGTAGCTCCGTGCAGAGCATTGTTAAACATAGAAATTTGCAAAATACATACGTATCTGAATATGGCAGACCCGTTGACTAAACCTCTCTCACAAGCAAAACATGATCACACCTTAGTACTCTTTGGGTGTTAATCACATGACGATGTGAACTAGATTCCTGACTCTGGTAAACCCTTTGGGTGTTGGTCACATGGTGATGTGAACTATGTGTGTTAATCACACGGTGATGTGAACTATTCGTGTTAATCACATGGCGATGTGAACTAGATTATTGACTCTAGTGCAAGTGGGAGACTGAAGGAAATATGCCCTAGAGGCAATAATAAAGTTGTTATTTTATATTTCCTTATATCATGATAAATGTTTATTATTCATGCTAGAATTGTATTAACCGGAAACTTGATACATGTGTGAATACATAGACAAAACACCGTGTCCCTAGTAAGCCTCTACTAGACTAGCTCGTTAATCAAATATGGTTAAGTTTCCTAACCATAGACATGTGTTGTCATTTGATGAACGGGATCACATCATTAGGAGAATGATGTGATGGAGACCCATCCGTGAGCTTAGCATAATGATCGTTAAGTTTTACTGCTAAAGCTTTCTTCATGACTTATATATATTCCTCTGACTATGAGATTATGCAACTCCCGAATACCGGAGGAACACCTTGTGTGCTATCAAACGTCACAACGTAACTGGGTGATTATAAAGATGCTCTACAGGTGTCTCCGAAGGTGTTTGTTGGGTTGGCATAGATCGAGATTAGGATTTGTCACTCCGAGTATCAGAGAGGTATCTCTGGGCCCTCTCCTTAATGCACATCATATGAAGCCTTGCAAGCAATGTGACTAATGAGTTAGTTGCGGGATGATGCATTACGGAACGAGTAAAGAGACTTGCCGGTAACGAGATTGAACTAGGTATGAAGATACCGACGATCGAATCTCGGGCAAGTAACATACCGATGACAAAGGGAATGACGTATGTTGTTATGCGGTTTGACCGATAAAGATCTTCGTAGAATATGTAGGAGCCAATATCAGCATCCAGGTTCCGCTATTGGTTATTGACCAGAGATGTGTCTCGGTCATGTCTACATAGTTCTCGAACCCATAGGGTCCGCACGCTTAATGTTCGATGACGATTTGTATTATGAGTTATGTGATTTGATGACCGAAGTTTGTTCGGAGTCCCGGATGAGATCACGGACATGACGAGGAGTCTCGAAATGGTCGAGAGGTAAAGATTCATATATTGGAAGGCTATATTCGGACATCGGAAAGGTTCCGAGTGATTGGTGTTTTTCGGAGTACCGGGGAGTTACGGGAATTCACCGGGAGAAGTAAGAGCCTTATTGGGCCATACGGGAAAAGAGGAGGCAGGCCAAGGGGAGGTGGCGGCGCCCCCCCCCCCCCATGGGTCCGAATTGGACTAGGGGAAGGGGGCGGCGCCCCCCTTGCCTTTTCCTACTCCCTCCCTCTTTTCCCTCTTTCCTTCTCTCCTACTCCGAAAAGGAAACGGATTCCTACTAGGACTTGGAAGTCCTAGTAGGACTCCATATTCTTGGCGCCCCCCTGGGGGGCCGGCCTCTCTCCCTCCCTCCTTTATATACGTGGGAGGGGGGCACCCCAAAGACACACCAAGTCTTCTCTTAGCCGTGTGCGGTGCTCCCCTCCATAGTTTTACACAACTCGATCATATCGTCGTAGTGCTTAGGCGAAGCCCTGCGCCGGTAACTTCATCATCACCGTCACCACACCGTCGTGCTGACGGAACTCTCCCTCGTCCTCAACTGGATCAAGAGCTCGAGGGACGTCATCGAGCTGAACGTGTGCAGAACTCGGAGGTGCCGTACGTTCGGTGATTGATCGGTTGGATCGCGAAGACGTTCGACTACATCAACCGCGTTAAGCTAACGCTTCCACTTTTGGTCTACGAGGGTACGTGGACACACTCTCCCCTCTCGTTGCTATGCATCTCCTAGATAGATCTTGCGTGAGCGTAGAATTTTTTTTGAAATTGCATGCTACGTTCCCCAACAGCCAGGCGACGGCAGCGGGGAATGGGCTCGGGCTCAGGTGAGAAAAATGAATCGAGAGTGAGAGACTAGGTTAGATGGGCTGCTGACTTGCATGTCCAGTCAGCCTTGACTCCGGTCAAAACCGGTTGACCAGCCCAAAACCAAGACAAGGGTTGTGTTTTGAACCATGTGGTAAGTTTAGGGTGTAATTCGGATGGTTTCGGAGTTGAGGGTTGTAAATCAAACCGAGTGGTTAGTTGGAGGTTGAAATGTGGACTTTTCTCTCAAAACAATAACATACTTCTTGGACCAACATAACAACCTGAAAACAAGAGACAGCAGTCCTTCCACTGGAAATCGACACCATGGTTCACGGAGAGAACACTGTCAGTAATCAAATAAACAATACAAGGAGTTGTTTCGATTCAACAATGATGATCAAAACATGTACATGCGGCATATTTCAATTCAACAACCATGTCTTATGTTGCAACTAAACAACTCTACTACAGCCATCAAAACTAGAGGCTAGATCCAATCCCACGATTTCATTTACTCCTCCCTTGAGAAAAACAAAATTCTGCTACAAATATAATAGCCGACACATGGAATATATTTTCTGAAGCATAAAGTTCATATTACATGAGAAGGGATTGCAAAACAGAAACTCCTACAAAACAGCACCAGGTTTCATAATTCAAAAATGCAAACTCTTCTATGATTTGACACAATTACAAACATGGCTCTGCTCTAAGCATTTCAACTCAGCGTCAGTACTCATGGGACAGCACACATACCTTGGTTTTTTCGTGCTCTTTCTCCTTGAAATCCTTGTTATACTTGTCTTTGTGTAAGTCCATGATCTTGCAAGCAGGATGGTCTTACTTCTGATGGACCTGCGTGGGCGGCGTCGAGATAACCATGAGAAATGGGAATGCTGACAGTCACGCACAAACAATTGAAGAAGAATCTGAAGAAAATGCCAAAACTTGGGCTCAAACAATTGAAGAAGAAGAAAATGCAGTACTACCTCAACCAGGTGCAAGCCCATCCTGGGTACAACTTTATGCCCTGGGTACAACATTATGACTTGCAAAATTGAAACATGCTATGTTCAGCATCCGAATGGTGAATGGAGCAGGGCAAAGGGGAGGTGTGGGTGCGTAATAACCAGACTCTAACAGGGCAGTGAAGCTTCACATACAAAAGAAGAGAACAACATAATCCTGGTTTGTGAGGCCACAATAATGGAGCTAGACTACAGCAGGGCAGTGAAGTTACATAAATTGGAGAGGAAAACAACATAATCCAGGGTTGTAAGCTAACAAAAATAATTAAAGTTCCACCATTGACATTGTTCTGTACTGGTAACAGGTCAAACGACATGTTCTTAGTTCCCAGAGTAGAATTTTGTATCAGACAATGGAATGTTTCTTCCTAACATTGGGCGAACAAGAAGCAACCTTTTCACGTTGTCTCTAATTTAACCACAAAGGCATTGCACTAAACCACAGGTCAATACCATCCAAGAAATAAATTTGCAAACGATCTAAGTGAGGTAACAGTACAGATGATGACAGACACATGCATCGTGCATATGTTTGTGCTCCTACTGCTTCACTTGCGTTAGTTTCCAAAAGCACATGCATATTTCTAATCTGGACGCAACAGCAAGTCAAAATTATCTTTTCTATGACGCAATAGTAAAATATTGCTCCAACCAGTAAATAATCCCCTAGCTAATTAGACTCCAACACACAACCATAGCAACCACATATGGGCTCTGATTACACAACCAAGTGCCTTAGTATGGCAGAAAGCAAGAAGTGTGATTCTGGCCAATTTCAACATCTGGTGCATATTCTACTGGTATGAGCGCAATATATCTATAGCTCTCAGCATATAAAGATGCCATTGTTTATTTTTATTTTTTTGTAGAAATGATAAGAGTTATCCGTGTCCTTTACAAGATACTATTGCTAAGCGAGCAAGTTTCTGCAGCCAAGACTGATCGTTATCTAACAAACAGGTTTCTTAATGCAAATCAAGGAAGCTTGAGTTCGAAATTATATGATATCGCACAGTTACAAACATGGCACTGTTCTAAACATTCCAACTCAGCTTCAGTTGTGATGGGACGACAAATTCACCAAGCAGGATGATTTTATCACACATACCTTGTTCTTTAGGCGATCTTTCTCCATGGCCTCCTTGTTATACTTGTCTTTGTGAAAGACTATGATCTTCCAAACAGGAGGATCTTATTTCCGAAGGAGCTTCAGCGAGGGTGTGGAAGACGCCTGCGGGCGGGTTCTACGCGGTCCAGGAAAGTAGGTGCGGTGGTGTTGTCCACTGAAATGGTCCCCTGCAGCAGGGGCGGCGCCTCCATTACTCCTCGAGCACGACAAGGTCGTCTGCAGCCGCAACATGCCGCTCGAAGGAATTGCTCTGCTGCACGATAAAACTTCAGTCCGATTTGCCTGATCGGCGAGGCGCGGTTGGAACCGGACGCAAATATTGATGCGTTATCGGGTTGATGATTTGTTCCTGCAGATTGGTTTTCTGAAGGCGTCATGGCTGGTTCATGCACAGGGACATTCTTTATGGATGTGTTATGTTATGCATGCATGATGTGGTTTGTTTTGCTGTGTGTGAGTAGTGTGAGTGTGTTGACAGAATACTTCACACGTCATAACTTACAAGCTGTGGTAGAAATCAAAAGAGGATAATCCAGACAACATAAATTGGAATTTATAGTCAATCGACACAAAAATAGTAGTTGCCACATTTTACATAGCTGACTGATACAACAAATACTTAATTGAACTACCAAACAAGCACCGGCAAAACTGAAACAAAACAAGATAGATGTAACTGGTCAAAGGATATCCCTACTCCATAACATTCAGGCTGCCAGTGCACCATCAAATAAGATCGGTCCTAACAAAGGTCGGTCCTGACAGTAGCTGACCAAGCAATGGTAATCTCCACCATCGAGCCACCAAGCGCGCAAGTGTGCTGGCTTATGTTGCAAGTCCTGGGCTTGATTCTGACATGAGCTTGCGCAGCAATATCACCAGACTCTGAGTAGGCTTCAAAAACAACTGCCAGGCATTCTTTGAATTGTCTGTTGTTCTCTTTCTGCAGTTCAACGGAAACAAAGCGTCTTGACAGATCCAGGCAACCATCTTGGCCAATTGGCATTTTCCCACACACACAGTGGCGAGAATCGAGCAGCACAACTTGGAAGCATGAATCAACAACAAAGTGTGCAGTGGCTTTATCATCCGTTCGCACAACTTCCCGAGGTGGTGAGGAGCAAGCAATCTGGCCTCCGTATTCAAAAGGGCATGGACCGTCTCTGACGACACGGACATCTAAGAAAGTGGCTTGAACCGAACTAGAAAGTTCCTCCACTCTTAACTCCGCTTTGCAAAGGCAGTTGCGGACTGAAAGGTCATGCTTGGAGTGATGTAGAACCCGGTGAGTCTCCTGCAAAGAAAGAGTCAATGGACTTTAAACAAGTAAAGAAGAAACCTGGGTCTAAAGCAAAAGAAAATGATTTGCAAGAAGGACGATGGGAATGAAGGCCAGAGCAATAATTCTCTTGCTATATCATATTGTAGGCAAGTTTGGCGGATATTATCCAATTTCTCGTAATTAATTACATTTTTTCTGTTGTGTTAAGTTTCATTGGATTGGAGTAGACTGGCCAAGAAATCATTGAAGTCACTGACATATCTATTGAGGTTGTTCCACACCAGGAGCTCGTTTTAAGGCGAGCTGATGGATGGATGATTAAGGTGAGAGAGAAAATAATGAAGATGATGCTGAATAAAAACAGGTGAGCTTGGACCGTGACATACAGAATAATTTCGTCCATAGTTTCGTGTATATATACATATATAAAACTGAGAATCCTTGTGATTTCTCTATTATGTGTCTGGCATTTCATATCTGCCTTTCCAGTGTCCATGGAAGATTCAGTCTACCAGCTGGGTTCATCCAATTCACCTTTACTAGTACAAGAAAGGAATAGAATCAATACATGTTTCCATTATCTAAAAAAGAGAAAGGAATTATTATCTAAAAAGAAAAGAGAAAGGAATAAAGACCCTAGCTTGCAGCGCCTGCTAGATATCACATATACTGAGCGCGCGCGCGCACACGCACATCTATCTATACCTACAAATAAAGCAAATTGATATTCTTGGTTTCATCCCGCTGCGCCATTCAATATTTTAAATTATGGCTACTCGAGGTGGTACAAAATTTAGTCTGCCTGTCCAGCACAAAAACTGTATTAAAAATTCGTACGTGGTCGTACCAAGCAGAGATGGGCCGGCCCATTGGCAGACGCTATACCACAGCGCAAAAGTGCGGTCTTCTCTACCCCTCAAAAAAAGTGCGCTCTTCTCTTCTCCCTTAAAAAAAGCGCTCTTCTCAAAATTTATATCTATATCTATACCTACTAATAAAGCAAATTAATATTCTTGGTTTCGTCCCGCTGCGCCGTTCAATATTTTAAATTATGGCTACTCGAGGTGGTACAAAATTTAGTCTGCCTGTCCAGCACAAAAACTGTATTAAAAATTCGTACGTGGTCGTACCAAGCAGAGATGAGCCGGCCCATTGGCAGACGCTATACCACAGCGCAAAAGTGCGGTCTTCTCTACACCTCAAAAAAAGCGCGCTCTTCTCTTCTCCCTTAAAAAAAAGCGCTCTTCTCAAAAGAATAAATAAAGGAAAAGTGTGCCATCAGGAATTAAACCGGGGCCCTTGCGCAGGTAACCGTGGCATGCTAGCCAATACACCAGGCAACCTCAATTGCCAGTTTCCAAAGCTCGATTTATTAAACCAAGCTAGCAGCAGCACCGGATCCTAAAGCAAATGTGAATACTTTGCAAAGTTGTGAACACAAAAATCTAAACTTAAACATTTTTTAAAAAGGAATAAGTTTTTGAATTTGGACTTTTTGTAAAACATGAACAATTTTTTAAAAACTAGGAGGTACTGTACTCGAATTTTGAATATTTTTACACGTGAACCTTTTTTTAAATCATTTAAAAAAACTAAAAAACGATTGGCTGACGTGATTCTTTTTTTAGATGGATCCAGACGTGATTCTCCTATTACATAGAAAGGAAGTTACTTTTTTATTATAAAAAACGTAGGATTGATTCTAGGGCAAGCCTCGATTGCTCATACGTAAAATTCATATATGTCATCCTCATCTTGCACGTTACACCTTTCCCTCGGTGACCCCACCTGGTTTTTCTCAAACCAAACAATCACAAATTTCTTCACAAAAAAGGAAACAATGGCTGCAATCAATCGGCGACAATCACAATCGACACCCCTGCAGGGTCGCGATCTCCCCACCCCGCGAACCCCTGGCTTTGGCTCTCTCCCTATCGCCGCTCTCTCTCCTTCCAACCTAAGTTTCTATGGTTCCGGCAATGCCAACCCCAACGATGCCGCCACTTGGGATGCCTACGGCGAGCCGGAGAAGATGTGGAGGCAGTGGTCATAGTCACAAACGAGGAAGCGAAGGAGGCAGCATGAGCATCGCGGATGTGCACCTATGGCCTGAGTGGATCTAGGATATGCCATGGCTCAAGCAACAGAAATACTTCGATCTTGACGGGTCTGTAGCGCCGCCGATGAGTACCATCTCTTCGATCTTTATGACAATCTTAACTCTACCAGCACATGGAGTCCGTACAGTTCTTGGTTACTACAAATTTAATGTTATATTTATATGTTTTTGTACAGGTTACATGGTATTATTGACCGTGGCAAGGTACATAAGCACATTTTATAGAGAAAAGCCACTTTTGACCTATCTCTCGGAAGGTTCTACGGAAAGGTATAATCTCTAAAACGCAGTGTTGTTGTCTTTGACATGTATTGCTTGAATCTTATTTCACATCAGTTGCTTTTCGGTGGTAAATCAATCAGCTTTGGTCGCTACTGTTTGCATTGACACTGATTTTGCTTATGTCAAAGTTGTAAGCACTTCTGGTTCCCTTCATCCTCTATTGCAAACTATAGTTTGTGGTGCATATCTCAAATTGTTGTTTTTACTAACATATGAAAAGTTATGTTGTTTCAATTTTATTTGATATTTATTTGTAACGGTGTAGCCGGTGTAGAATCAAGGGAGAACAAACAGGCATGAAAAAGCCCAGATGACCATCATGGGTGAAGAAGAGCTCGTGCAACGATGATGGTGAAATCATAAGGGCGTTTTGCATGACGGTAGAAAAATGGTGGAAGGATAAAGGGGATGGTGAGATTCCATGATGATAGTTTGATTACCCATTGCAACGCACGGGCATTTTTCTTAGTATATATAAATATATAGACGACTCAGGGGAAAGCACGCCGTCTACAATAATCGGTAGATATGATCATATGATAGGCACACATGTATCTAATTAAAGTCGATGCATGCATGCGAGCTGGGTGCTAAATGGAGTAAGAAACTACTGGAGTACTCAGTCAGCACTCAGCAGGCATGCCTTGATAACCCAATTCTAGTTTTCACAAAGTACATTATATTTTGTTAGTTTTCCGCTGAGCAGCAAGTAATTATTAATTAATTAAAGACTTGTTTGCATTGCGACGTCATGCATGATGATACTAATAAATTAAGGCCGTTTGGATTTAGGGGTACATAGGAAGAGTACGTGAAAACATGTGTGCATTTATATCTCGATCCAATTACTAAATTTCATCTATTCTCAACCGCATATCTGTATGTCCAAACAGTTCGTTATTAAAGAGATTGCAATAATTTCTCAGATTTTTTTTAAATATCTCGAAAATATGCTAGACAGAGTACCTACGTACATACATCATGCATATGGCACGGTCCCTGGTTTTCATACCCGCCTTCCCAGTTAACATGGAAGATTCAGCCTACCAGCTGGGTTCAGGGGCAGAAGATCAAATTGTCATACCCGCAAAACAAAAAAAAGATCAAATTGTCGTACCGCTTGATTGCAGTGTTGGCTGGAGGTGAAGTTGCTGCCGGAGGTGGTCCTGCTGAAGCGGCGTTCCAGGACATAGA
Source organism: Thinopyrum elongatum (assembly GCA_011799875.1). NCBI lineage: Eukaryota > Viridiplantae > Streptophyta > Magnoliopsida > Poales > Poaceae > Thinopyrum > Thinopyrum elongatum. Next base: position 45,912 of record JAAAXO010000252.1, on the reverse strand, counting down.
ATGAGATGGCGAGGATGGCGTTGCACTGCCAGTTCTGCCCACCCCCGGCTGCGCGGCATGACAATCACATGGCTGCGCGGCATTAGGCATGGTTTAAACCAACCTTTTATTTAATTTCCCAGCGAAAACCTTTTTCTATGGTTTACTAGTACAAGAAAGGAATAGAATCAATACATGTTTCCATTGTCTAAAAAAGAGAAAGGAATCATTATCTAAAAAGGAAAGAGAAAGGAATAAAGGCCATAGCTTGCAGCGCCTGCTAGGTATCATATACTGAGCACATGTATGACAGACTCAGAGGAAAGCACTCCGTCTATAATAATCGGGAGGTATGATCATATGACAGGCACACATATGCGAACCAACCAGTGGTTGGATGGTTAGAGGGACTGTGGTATCCTCAGCCCACCAGGGTTCAAATCCTGGTGCTCGCATTTATTCCTGGATTTATTTCAGGATTTCCGGCGATGCGCATTCAGTGGGAGGAGACGTTCTCGTCGATGACGAGGTGATTACGGTGACTTCATAAATTTCAAGATGATATGTTGGCTCAGTCTTTTGAAGGTGCTCATAGGGGTAGGGTGTGCGTGTGTGCGTTCATAGGGGTGAGTGTATGCGCGTGTATATGAGCGTTTGCGTCTGTACTGTGTTAAAAAAAAAAGATAGGCACACATATATATACCATTAAATTAAGTTGACGCATGCGAGTTGGCCGCCACATAAGAAACTACTGGAGTACTCAGTCAGCAGGTATGCCTTCATATTCCAATTTGAGTCGTTTTCACATAACTAGTAATCATGCACGCGCAATGTGTGTAGACTTGAAAAAGTATCACACTTTGTTTGTTAGATGACTAACTACTCATCCGCAGATGGCAACATCTTTGGCTGCAAATATATATTCAAGATATCAAAATATACAAATAAGTTAAATAATGAGATTTTTTTTATGTATTGTCATAATTTTAGATTTCAGAAACTACATACACCGTAGTAACTTTCATAACACTACCACTCCCTAAGTGCCTCTTAATCTTTCAGTGAGATTCAAACATCTTTGCCTATACTTATTATCTATCAACAGATTCAACTCAACAGATATACCTTTGACAACACTTACAACATCTATCGTAGGATGGCTTGACAATACTCTATTATTTTGTTCAGAATGCCGGACATATAACATCCAACGTGACAAAAGGAGGTCAGGTGTAATTACATGGTACATCCAACATGAATCTTACATAACTTCAAATACAACTCAAGTGCTAAAACTTCACATACAACTCTTACATCCTGCGGTAAGCATAAGAGCTGCAGCAAAAAGAAACCTTGCAACAAAAATTGTAACCATGAACGACTACTATTAGTTCCCCACGTGAAACAAATTGTTGGAAAAAAATATGAATAGTACATATAGACATCAGACAAAAAAGACCCTCTAGAATGAAAAAGGTATTTACAATTGATGTGCCTAAGTAAGAGCAGTATGCATAGATGGAAAAAGTTTTCACCAATTTCAATTGTTTTGGCAAAATGAGTTTAGATCCTATCCCTTATTTCATCTACTCCCTAGATTGTATAGGTACTACTCTCGAGCACATCGAACATTTGTTTCAATAGTTGTGCCCTGCAAATATGCAGAATTGAGATCTTTTACCTTTTGATGAAATTGATCTAAATGGAGGAGAGTATTTAGATAATTCATTCGTCACACCTGCAATTTGCATGCTGGTTTAATAATCTATTTTTCAGTGCAGCATCAAGTATGCATGAACTCTCTTAAATACATGCATGCTAAGTTTATCAAACCAGCATGCAAATCAAATAGTATGAAAGACTGCATGACAATACTTTTTTGCGGGCATGCAGAACTGTACTTACCTTGAAGATTATTGCAGTTCAACAATTCACCATTAAACCAGACATTTACCATGGCCTCTCATGGTTTGTGCTTTGTAAATATGTAATAGAATGTGGATAATGTTCACATCTGCAAGTGCATATGGCCATCCAAACAGGTGGGACTAATCTTACCGTTAGACACTGGATATTACAAGAAGGATAGTGTTGCAGTCTCTACCGTTAGATTTAACCATGGTTTGTCCTATTCCATTACAACAAGTGTAGATTTTGTCATTTAGCATGTAGAACTGTTCTGCCCATGATAGACCTACAGTCATCCTGAAGCATGGTTCCTAATAATATCAAGATAATGCTCAACTACATAATCAAAATATTAAAATATAAACACAGCAGAACCATATTGGAATGGGACCACACAGTCACAGCAAAATCTTTTTGTGCTTCACTTACATGCCCTACAGGCCTGCACAAATGCTAACCAAACATTACAAGGATGTAAGTTTTTGCACAGAGGGCAAAATTAGAAGGAATGTTGTACATCAGTTTCTCTCCACAAACCAACAAAAAACTCTCAAGGATGTGGTGAAATTTGAATCAAGAAAATCGACAAAACAAGGTGATTTCAATATCGTGGAGGAAGAGAGCAATACATTATTTAGTGAACAGTGATCTAAAATTACAAAATATTAATATGAAGGTGGTTTTTCATATTCCCATTTTCTCCTAGAGTATGTGTAAGAATACTTTCTTATAGACTGAAGGTGTTTTTTTTATATAGAAAAAATCGATCAGAGTAAAATATATACACCTTCAGTGCTCCAGTACTGGAAGAGCAGGGAGGAATGCGATGGAGAGGAGGACATCCACTGTGATTCCCCGCGATTTTCCTTCGTCTGTCGCCATGGTGGCCTGCCCCAGGACGCTAATGGCATCGCCAACGGATGCGTAATCCTAGAGGACGCCCCAGTCGGTAATGGCAAGCGGGGCAGAGTAACGACGGAAACCTGCGCCTCAAGGTCTCGGTGACGCCAGAGGGATGAGGGGTCAGTGAGGCGTGATGGTTCCTCTGGTCATGGCAGTGTTAGCGGGCAGGAGGGTGGGGCAGCTGTGTCCCTCCATCCTCGCTGCATTGGGATGCCGCTGGAGGTCAGGAATAGGTCGCTTCGTGGTCACCGTCGAGGCCGCGTCGGAGCAGCGCATCGTAGGTCACGGAACATGCCACGAGGAGCCGATGAGTGGGCTTCGGGGTGGTGGGCGAGCGAACAGGGAAGGCCTCGGGGATCGAGATTACCTGCATAGCTTCACCTTCCTACAAATTGTCGAACGAACCACCCCAAAATTTGCGCCGGATCGAGAGGAAACATGCCTTCTGTTGCGAAACGTAGCATGCAATTTCAAAAAAAATTCTACGCTCACGCAAGATCTATCTAGGAGATGCATAGCAACAAGAGGGGAAGAGTGTGTCCACGTACCCTCGTAGACCGAAAGCGGAAGCGTTAGCTTAACACGGTTGATATAGTCGAATGTCTTCGTGATCCAACCGATCAAGCACCGAACGTACGGCACCTCCGAGTTCTGCACACGTTTAGCTCGATGACGTCCCTCGAACTCTTGATCCAGCAGAAGGTCGAGGGAGAGTTTCGTCAGCACGACGGCGTGGTGACGGTGATGGTGATATGATCCGCGCAGGGCTTCGCCTAAGCACTACGACGCTATGACCGGAGGAGTAAACTGTGGAGGGGGCACCGCACATGGCTAAGAGAATAACTGTTGTGTGTTTGGGGTGCCCCCTGCCCCCGTATATAAAGGAGGAGAGGAGGAGGTGCCCGGCCAGGAGGGGCGCGCCATGGGGGGGAGTCCTACTAGGATTCGCCCCCCCCCTCTTTTTCTTTCTTACCGGAGGGGAAAAGGAAGGAGAGGGAGAGGGAGAGGGAAAGGGGGGCGCCGCCCCCTCCCCTAATCCAATTCGGACTGCCATGGGGGGGGGGGGGGGGGGGGGGGGGGGGCGGCCACCCCTTGCGGCCCTTCTCTCTCTCCACCAAGGCCCATGTAGGCCCAATACTTCCCCGGGGGGTTCCGGTAACCCCTCGGTACTCCGGTAAAATAACCGAACCACTAGAAACCATTCCGATGTCCGAATATTACCTTCCAATATATGAATCTTTACCTCTCGACCATTTCGAGACTCCTCGTCATATCCGTGATCTCATCCGGGACTCCGAACAATCTTCGGTCACCAAAACACATAACTCATAATACAAATCGTCATCGAACGTTAAGCGTGCGGACCCTACGGGTTCGAGAACTATGTAGACATGACCGAGACACCTCTCCGGTCAATAACCAACAGCGGAACCTGGATGCTCATATTGGTTCCCTCATATTCTACGCAGATCTTTATCGGTCGTACCGTAACGACAACATACGTTATTCCCTTTGTCATCGGTATGTTACTTGCCCGAGATTCGATCGTCGGTATTTTCATACCTAGTTCAATCTCGTTACCGGCAAGTTTCTTTACTCGTTCTGTAATGCATCATCCCGCAACTAACTCATTAGTCACATTGCTCGCAAGGCTTCTTATGATGTGCATTACCGAGAGGGCCCAAAGATACCTCTCCGATACTCGGTGTGACAAATGCTAATCTCGATCTATGCCAACCCAACAAACACCTTCGGAGACACTTGTAGAGCATGTTTATAATCACCCAGTTATGTTATGATGTTTGATAGCACACAAGGTGTTCCTCCGGTATTCGGGAGTTACATAATCTCATAGTCAGAGAAATATGTATAAGTCATGAAGAAAGCAATATCAATAAAACTTAACGATCATTATGCTAAGCTAACGGATGGGTCTTGTCCATCACATCATTCTCTAATGATGTGATCCCGTTCATCAAATGACAACACATGTCTATGGTCAGGAAACTTAACCATCTTTGATTAACGAGCTAGTCAATTAGAGGCATACTAGGGACACTCTGTTTTGTCTATGTATTCACACATGTATCAAGTTTCCGGTTAATACAATTCTAGCATGAATAATAAACATTTATCATGATATAAGGAAATATAAATAACAACTTTATTATTGCCTCTAGGGCATATTTCCTTCAGTCTCCCACTTGCACAAGAGTCAATAATCTAGTTCACATCGCCATGTGATTAACACCAATAGTTCACATCGCCATGTGACCAGCACCCAAAGGGTTTACTAGAATCAATAATCTGGTTCACATCGCCATGTGATTAACACCAATAGTTCACATCGCTACGTGACCAACACCCAAAGGGTTTTACTAGAGTCAATAATCTAGTTCACATCGCCATGTGATTAACACCCAAAGAGTACTAAGGTGTGATCATGTTTTGCTTGTGAGAGAAGTTTAGTCAACGGATCTGCCATATTCAGATCCATATGTATTTCGCAAATTTCTATGTCTACAATGCTCTGCATGGAGCTACTCTAGCTAATTGCTCCCACTTTCAATATGTATCCAGATTGAGACTCAGAGTCATCTGGATCGGTGTAAAAGCTTGCATCGACGTAACTCTTTACGACGAACTCTTTATCACCTCCATAACCGAGAAATATTTCCTTAGTCCTTTTCAATTCCTTCAGTATGTTCTTGACCGCTGTCCAGTGATCCACTCCTGGATTACTTTGGTACCTCCCTGCTAGACTTATAGTAAGGCACACATCAGGTCTGGTACACAGCATAGCATACATGATAGAACCTATGGCTGAGGCATAGGGAATGACATTCATTTTCTCTCTATCTTCTGCAGTGGTCGGGCATTGAGTCTGACTCAACTTCACACCTTGTAACACAGGCAAGAACCATTTCTTTGACTGGTCCATTTTGAACTTCTTCAAAACTTTATCAAGGTATGTGCTTTGTGAAAGTCCTATTAAGCGTCTTGATCTATCTCTATAGATCTTGATGCCCAATATATAAGCAGCTTCACTGAGGTCTTTCATTGAAAAACTTTTATTCAAGTATCCTTTTATGCTATCCAGAAATTCTACATCATTTCCAATCAGCAATATGTCATTCACATATACTTATCAGAAATGTTGTAGTGCTCCCACTCACTTTCTTGTAAATAAAGGCTTCTCCAAAAGTCTGTATAAAACTATATGCTTTGATCAACTCATCAAAACGTATATTCCAACTCCGAGATGCTTGCACCAGTCCATAGATGGATCGTTGGAGCTTGCACACTTTGTTAGCATCTTTAGGATTGACAAAACCTTCTGGTTGCATCATATACAACTTTTCTTTAATAAATCCATTAAGGAATGTAGTTTTGACATCCATTTGCCAGATTTGTGTTTCATTAAGTAGATATACCCATATCTGATTAAATCATCTGTGAAGGTCAGAAAATAACGATACCCGCCTCGAGTCCTCAACACTCATCGGACCGCATACATCGGTATGTATTATTTCCAATAAGTCTGTAGCTCGCTCCATTGTTCCGGAGAACGGAGTCTTAGTCATCTTGCCCATGAGGCATGGTTCGCAAGCATCAAATGATTCATAATCAAGTGATTCCAAAAGTCCATCCGCATGGAGTTTCTTCATGTGCTTTACACCAATATGACCTAAACGGCAGTGCCACCAATATCATTATCAACTTTGCATCTTTTGGCATCAATATTATGAATATGTGTATTAGTACGATCGAGATTCAATAAACTATTGAGTGTATGACCATAGAAGGTTTTATTCATGTAAACAGAACAACAATTATTCTTTGACTTAAATGAATAACCGTATTGCAATAAATATGATCCAATCATATTCATGCTCAACGCAAACACCAAATAACATTTATTTAGGTTCAACACTAATCCCGAAGGTAAAGGGAGTGTGCGATGGTGATCTTATCAACCTTGGAATCACTTCCAACACACATCGTCACCTTGCCCATAACTAGTCTCTGTTCATTTTGCAACTCCTATTTCGAGTTACTAATCTTAGCAACTAAACCGGCATCAAATACACATGTGCTACTATGAACACTAGTAAAGTACACATCAATAACATGTATATCAAATATACTTTTGTTCACTTTGCCATCCTTCTTATCTGCCAAGTTTTTGGGGCAGTTCCGCTTCCTGTGATCATTTCCTTTGTTCACTTTGCTTCTACAACTATCGCTACCGCATAGTGATAAAGTAAAGCAATTACATGGCGATTGCATTTCATACAATAAAGCGACAACCATAAGGCTCCTGCCAGTTGCCGATAATTTTTACAAAACATGATCATTTCATACAATAACGTACATCACATCATGTCTTGACCGTATCACATCACAACATGCACTGCAAAAACAAGTTAAACGTCCTCCACTTTGTTCTTGCAAGTTTTACGTGGCTGCTACGGGCTTCTAGCAAGAACTGTTCATACCTACGCATCAAAACCACAACGATTTTTCGTCAAGTGTGCTGTTTTAAACTTCAACAAGGACCGGCCTGTAACATCCGCAGATGTTAACCCCGTCATCAAGCTAATTAATGTGCCATGTCATCATATTTCACTAAGTCAAAATGCCATTTGTCCCAAATCCAACTTCAAATTCATATTTGACATAAAGTCAAATATTTTATTTCTTCAAACTGTAAAACTAAAATGTTCATAATGTTGGAAATAATTCCTAGGCAGTTACAAAATTGGAACCAACCTCACCAAAATTCCAAAAATGCCCCTGGATTTATTTTGATGATCCAGCAGCATTTATCTTGCCGCATTCAATTTCTAAAAAATATTTAAAACCATTCCCATGTAGGAGATATGCCCTAGAGGCAATAATAAATGTTATTATTTATCTCCGTGTTCATAATTAGGTTTATGTTCCATGCTATAACTGCTATGGTTCCCGAGCCCGTATATCCATAAAGGCTCTGGGGAAAACCCATGTGCACGTGTGGTATAATAAACGGTAAAATGTATTCCTAGTCGTGCCCCTAAGACTAGCTCAAGTGTTGCATGATGATTATGTTTTTCCAATCATGGGCATGTCTATGCCAGCAACTTTGAGGGCACAATGTCAGGAAGGACATTTGTGTTGAATCGACCCGAATTGATGTTATGCTATGAGATACATTCGTCACAAGTTTATGGTTAATAACACAGAGATGGTTAATGTTTGCATGATTCCTCAGACCATGAGAGTATCGAGTTTCTTCATGCTTGATTCATGAATTTGGGGTTTGTTAAACGTCATCCGTAACTGGATGGCTATTACGGCGGCTTACGGGTTCATGGGAAAGTATGTCAAGTAACTTGATAGCTCAAGATTGGGATTTGCTCCTCCGACGATGGAGAGATATCTCTGGGCCCTCTCGGTGTTACGGTATCCATCATCGTCTGGCCAGACACTTTGTGATTTGATCACGGGGATGCCGGAACACGGTAACGAGAAAAGAGAACAATACCGGTAACGAGGTAACTAGCATAGTGGACAAGTTGTTGATCCACGGGAATGCCAACATGTCTCACCTCGGGTATTTGTAACATATCGCGAAGCAACAGGAATAGCACACGGCAACTGGAGGTTCACTCGAATATTCATTCGTGTGGGTATAGGGGTCAATATGGGTGTCCACGGCTCCGATGTTGATCATTGATCGGAAGGGGTTCCGTGTCATGTCTATACTTCACCGAACCTATAGGGTCACACGCTTAAGGGTCATATATCTGCTGAATACTAGACAGGGAGTCTGAGAGAAAAACACCGAAAAGTTTCGGACAGCGGAAAAGTTCCGCAGAGAGAGGTCACCGGATGAGTTCCGGTGAAACTGAAAAGTTGTTTCAGGGGATACCATTAAGTCAAAATGGTTTCGGCACATGCCTGATAATTACTGGAGGATGCCAGAATCATTCTGGAAACTTCTGGGAATTTTCTGGAAGAAAAACCGGAAATGTTCCGGGGCTGCCGGAACCGCTTCAGATGCTTTTCGCAGATGAAATCACTAAACTGGAATTGTTCCAGAACGCGTTGAAAATTATTTTAGTGGGTACTGGAAATGTTCTAAGCCCACATAAATATTTTCAGTTTGAACGGACGCTGAAAAATGTCGTCGTGAATAGTGAAAGTGCTTTTTGGGTGGCTTCTTGGAGAAGCCACCTTGAGGGTCCTTTGGTATTTTTCCCCTTGGCTTCTTGGAGAAGCCACCCTTGGGCTTGGCCTATAAATAGGGGTGGAGGGGGCTGCCTAAAGACTCATCCCTTCTCACATACAAGTGCCATGCAATGATCTGGCTTCTCTCTCCCTCCCACGAAAAGGTTTTCGTAGAGCCGAAAGGCTGTCTGGGTTCCGGTGGGAACTAGTTCTGGACGGCGAAGCCCTGCCGGATAGATGACACCGTATGTGTGCAACTCTGTAGAGAGGTCGTAGTTTCGATCTTAGTGCCCGAGGGGCTGTTCGAGAGTGCCTCCCGAAGGGCTGTCCAAGTGACGGTCCGAGTTCTGTGAGTCCTCCCGAAGGGCTGTCCGAGTGACCGTTCGAGTTTCGAAGGTCCTCCCGAAGGGCTGTCCGCGACATCGTCCGGGGGACTGTTCGACCGCCTCCCGGAGGGCTGTCCGAAGGGAAGACGAGGGTATACATCCTCGCGGTTGGGAGGTTGTAAATCCTAGCTGCGGGGATCAGCACCGCCGATCGTCATCGACTTTACTTCCGCTGCGCTACGAGTCGGTAACGAAAATGATCAAACCTTGTATGCAGTCTCCATAGTGGTCCTGGGCTGGTGCGTAGGTCGGAAAATTTTCGTTTTCTGCTGCGTTACCCTACATCCCAATGACCCCAAACTTTTTGTGGCACACCAGATTATACCATAGTATTTATGTGATCAAGTTACACATTTTTACTAAGTCCTTTGATGGCTCAAATTATTGCAAACTATCTCTGAAAATAAAACAGAAAAGAAGAAATAGAAAAAGGCCTAACGCTACTATGCGACTGGGCTTCAGTTCTACAGTACCCCCGCGGCCCAGCCCAGCCAGTCACCTCCCTCCTCCGTCGCCGTGTCGCCTGCAGACACGCCCGAGCCGGCGATCTCCACGCGCCGGCCATCCGCCGCCTCCTCAGCGAGGATAAGGGCACCCCGTGCTCCTCTCGTCCTTCCCCCGCAACCCTAATCCCCTCTCTCGCTCGCACACACATCGCCTCCCTCTTTTCCCCATCTCGCCCGAAGCCACCGCCATCGCCGCCGTCGATCCTGCGCTCTCCGGCGTCCTCAAGCTCCGCCGAGGTGTCGTGAAGCACCGGCGTCGACTGCTACGCCTTTTGGAGCCACCCATTGGAGACGGGAGCCACCCAGTCGAGCTCGACGACCTCATCTTCTTCTCCGGCCCCGACGAACATCGGCGACGATTCCGGCTACCTCGCGCCCTCCTCGAGCTCGCTGCCACTCCCTACGGTTCCGCTGTGAGCTCTCGCTTCTCCTCCCCCTCTCCGTTAGCTCGACCGCATGTCGTAGCCACCGATGCCACCGACGGCCGAACGCTCCGCCGCTCGCGCTCGTCGCCGGCGTAGCCACGGTGACCTTTGGGTCTCGTGCATGCCACCGTCACATTCGTCGCGGCGCGTAGAGGCCTTCTGTCCATTTAGTTGCTCGCTAGCGCGCCCGCATCGCCGTTCGCCATCACTCCTGAGCGCCGCCGTCCGCCAATGAGCTCACCGTCGTTGCTACGGTGCTCCTCCGGCCACACCACCACCGTAGATCTCCTCACCGTCGCACGCTCTTTCCAACGGGCCGAATCACGCGCGAAGTGGTGGCCGGAGGACGAATCCCGACCACCTCCCGAGTCGCGCCGGCGCAAAAGCGCTCCAGCCGGCGTTTGAACGCCGGCTGGCCGATGTGCCAAGGTGGGCCCCGCCCCTGGGTCGCTGCCAGTGGGGCTCCTGGGCCCAGTTGACTGGGTTGACCCAGTCAACTGTGCTGACTGTGCAGCCCAGCCACTGACATGCGGGCCCCACCGTGTAATTTAATTAATTCAAATGTTTTATAATTAAAACTAATTAGTTAAACTAATAATCCCTTGACATGTGGGGCCCAGCTGATAATTAACCCTGTTTAGTTAAAATAAATCCCTGTTAACCTCTCTGAGTATGACATGTGGGGCCCATTGGTCAGTTTGACCAGTCAGCGAGTCTGTTGACTGCTGACGTCATCCACACATCATGCTGATGTCATAATTCCTTTTCTATTAATAAAAATAATTCTTGAAAATACTTTAATCTTTGAAAATTCATAGAAATTACTCCGTAGCTCAGATCGAAAAATTTTCTACATGAAAGTTGCTCAGAACGACGAGATGAATCTGATCGTGTCGTCTGTTTCCTTGTCGGAACCCCCTACGTAGGAGACCCCATAACTTTGAGCCCGTTTCCGGTAGATGAATAGTGCATATACACCGGTTAATAATTCCCACTTAATCCTAAAATAACTAAAATGACTTAGACATACTTTTAGGCAACCCTGCACTGTATCCTAGGCATGGCATGCTCTGTGATGCATATTTTTTGCTGTGTATTTATTTGTTCCCTCCCCCTCTTCTCTCTCGTTCAACCCCGATACCGACGCAGTTCCCGAGACCGACGCAGCTCAGGAGCCCGAAGACTCCGTTGACGACCTTGCCATTGTCACAGAGCAACCAGGCAAGCACCCCCCCCTTTTCGAGCATTCCTATATCGCCTATTCTCTTCCCTCTTATGCTTGCATTAGAAATTGCTGTTTATTGTAACCTGCTTTTGTTACCTACCTGTTTGACCTAAACTGCTTAGTATAGTCTGGGTAGAGACCCATCAGAGACTCCCACTTTGTCCCAACTGCCCCGCTGGATTGTCAGAAGACCCGATCAACGGGATTGAAGACCAGGTCCCGGCACCGCACATCACTTCCCTCTTAGTTGCTCGACACTACTGGGTTACTATCGAGTGCCGAGGGTGATACCTCGTCAGCAGTTCTAATGTTAACCTTGTAGGTTAGTTAATCGGCCGTGGTCAGCAAGGGTGATTCCTCCTACACCACCCCCGATAACGATGTCGTCGTGCACTCCTCAAGAGTGGACCTCGAGGGTGATTCCTCCTTCGTTCACCTTGACGATAACATCAGGTGGGATTCCATCGAGGGTGATTCCTCATGGTTTCCCCATGGTGTTAGACACACGGTTACTGTTGTTACTATGACTTTACACTGAACCATGTTACTAAAGACGGGTCGGCCCTGAGGGCTACCCGCGCGAGCTTAATTGCGAGAGATGTGGAGTCGGGTTGACCTGGAGGGTGCCCGCGAGATAAATACGAGGCGTGGCCGGGCATTCCTAGCCCCTGCCGCAAGTCCTCCAGACGGGGCGACAGGGTCACATCGACCGTGAGTCTCTACTCGTTACCGCGCGCTTCTAATCCGCTAAAGGTTTGGATATTTGATCCGAGGGGCCTCTGGCCTGATAGCACTAACCATCACGTAGGCATAGTGTGGGCGTTCTGCGTCGTATACTTCAGCCAGAGCTTAATGGACGTCAGCGACTGAGCGGCGCGCGCTGAATTGGACTGGTTAAGCCTGCGCTTGTATTAAGGGGGTTAGGTCTGCTTTCGGCCGCGTTCGCAACGTGCAGGAGTTCCCGGGGCGATGGCCCAAGACCCCTGGGGGCATAGGTTTAGTCCGGCGTGCTGACCTCTCTGTTAAGTATTCGGTCGGGTTGCGGCGTATCGTTTGGCTGAGGCCGGGCATGACCCAGTAAAGTGTGTTCGGCCGGAGTTAAGCGAGCGTGGTGGGTAACTTGGTGCACCCCTACAGGGAAGAACTAATCTATCGATAGCCTGTCCTACGGTAACGGACACTCGGAGTTGTATCCCGATCGGTACAACCAGAACTTGAGATGATAACTGGATAGTATGGCTCTGGGATTGCTTTCTCGCAGGGAGTCGAGAAAGGATCTCTGGGCGAGGTTGATGACACTACTACTACTTTACTTTATGCTAATCTGCACTCTTCTAATGCTGCAAGACCGCTGAAGCTGTTGAAGATGCTAGTCTTCGATAGGACTAGGCTTTCCCCTCTATTCTGGCATTTCTGCAGCCCAGTCCATGTATACAACCTCCTTTGATAATTTTGCATATGTAGTGTAGATCCTTGCTTGCTGAGTACTTCGGATGTGTACTCACGTTTGCTTTGCTTTCTTTTTCCTCCTTTATCCCTTTTGATGCGACCAGATGACGGAGCCCCTGAGTTAGCTGCGCCCGCCGACGGCTACTTCTACTACCCTCCCGGCGAGTACTTCTACGAGGAGCCGACCGACGACCAGGAGTAGGTTTGGAGGGTCCTAGGCAGGAGGCCTACGCCTTTTGATCGTAGTATTTTATTTTGCCCCACCTTTCTAAAGGCTTATCTCTATTTCAGTAATATATCTGTACCCAGATATCTGATGCTTCTGCTGATGCTTGTATGCCATCGAGCTATGTATTCGAGCCCTCGAGGCCCTGGCTTGTAATATAAAGCTTGTATGACTTTATTTATGTTTTAGAGTTGTGTTGTGATATCTTCAAGTGAGTCCTTAGGCTTGATCGTGTGCATTTGCGTGTATGATTAGTGCATGATTAAGCCGGGGTCGTCACAGGTTGGTATCAGAGCCGGCTGCCTTTAGTAATCCCCATTTCCAACTCCTTGCCCGAAGTTGAGTCTAGTCGTACAAAACTATTTTACTAACTTGGCTGTGTGGCTTACGGGCTCACATCGCCAATTGGGTGGTATTAGGATCTTTTATTCCTCGTCTATACTCTGGGACTCTGATCTCTCTTCAATTCGGGTTAAAAATTTTGCTAACTCCAACACTAGGTTCTCGTAATCGCTTTCTCCCGGAGAGCCCCGTCATTCCAGAAGATGGAGTGTCATCATCAGAAGACTCCGACGGAACTCCTCGAAGTTTCCCGAGATCCTTATGCCCACTGCTCTTGCAAGTTCCCTATCACTGGTAAATCCTGATGGATAACTACTCACACTCGTTGTTTATATATTTATTTCAGTTACTCTCGAGTTTCATCTGACCTATCGAAATACTATCCGACCTTTCGAGAATTCCCTGAACCTACTGCCTTGCAGTTCCTTTCCGCCTGAACACACCTACGAATAATTCCTCATACTTATACGGGGTCCGTTCATCCCCAGTTATTCAAGTGCTTTCCGAAACACATTGAATTGCTATCTAATCTCCCGATAATCCTCTGCAACCTATTGTTCTTGAAATCCTTGCCCGCTTGCCTTATGGTTAATTCCATATGTCTAGTAATCCCATCAACATCCTTTGCCAATTACCATTTTGAATCCCCTGAATCAATATGCTGCGAATGTTCACCATCATCAGTCGATTCCTAGAATTCGTCCTTCCAGCTCAGTCACCATTCCGGACATTAGCTGGTTCTCGGCCAATCAATTATTGATTGATTGTCCAACTAAGCATGTACAAATCACTCGTCCCTCTGTCCAGGTGAACTAATAGTCACTCCTGGATTTGGTAATCATGAACCCTCTGAATTTTATACTTGGGTTGTTCAAGTGCTTACTTAATTCGATGTGCTTGCCTCCCGTCCTTCCTCAGGAGGACTCTCAGGTGGGACCAGTTGTTAAAACCCTACCCCGTTAGTTCTCACGGATCACTTGATTCCTTTTGTGGACAATTATCCGACCGATTCTTTTCTATTCTAAGAACCCTATCGGTTCCTTCCCCGTTGACATTGCCTTTGGCACTGAAGCATTCTCCACTTCTTGCCGTTTGTATATCTGCTCAGCTTGCATGGCACGAAGAGGTAGTGCATTCCTTCTCCTTATTGACTTGGGACTGACTACTGACCAGGACATGTCCCGTAACCATGGGTGGAGATCTCTGCAAGATGGAACGCTAAAGTTGTCCATCTAGTTCTATTCTACCTACTCATCTTTTGATCAGAGCTTTTGCTTCCAATCCTTCGTTTTTGAACCATAACTCCTTTGTACTTAAACGTCAGATTATTCCGATGTTTCTATAATCTGATGCCGTTACATTCTTTCTTCTTCTGGTTGAGTACTGCTACTCACGTCAGATCCTTTGCCGACCACCTGATCTTTTGTTGGATTATTATCTGACAATGTCCTTCATCTTCTATCTTTGAGAATTCTTCCCCTATTGCAATTGCCTTCGGCAATGCGATATCATGTAATTCTTTTCGTCCACATTCTATTATGAAATGTTGTTTGTTGCTTCTATAAGCGTGGGGTATAGATCCGTAAAATGCCCCTATGGGTTGAGTCTATGCCTTCGCTAGCTGTGAGAACCCACAAGGCTTCATGTGCCATACCTTCTGTTGTTCCACTAGTTAAACTTTCAAACTCTAAACATTCTTAACAGAGAGCAGTGAATGAGAAGTTGTTCATTGAAGAAGTGGGAGTCGACCTTGAACCTTTGTGTTCATGCCCATGGACCCGATGTAGAACTTACCATGGAAGCTGCTAGCAAAAATAATTATTTCCTTGGTACAAGCTCATCTTGTATCTATGAATTGATCCTTTGCAATCGTGGTTCCGACCATATTTCCTCCTTGATTCCATTTCCTGTATAAGTTAAAATACTTATCCTTTGCAGATCATTTCACTTATCCAACCTCTGTTCTGGTCTACCTTCAAGTATTGCCCCATGTTATATCGAGGATATTGTGTCATTGCACTACCTCTTGCGAATTCTTATTAGGATGATACTCCATCACATCATTCCTAGCTTGATCGGCTATATTGTTATCGTGCTAACTTTTAACTGTGCTACCTAGTCCTTATGCCCGGAGCAACTTCCGACGACGAGCTAAGCTTACGTCGATCCTCCTCATCTTATCATTTCACCTCAAACAACAAGCTTGATTTTGAGCTTGTGTCGCATCTGTGTTTCCCATAACCTTTCGCTTCATCATTGTTTTTGCTTGATGCCGTCACTGTTCAATGGCCCCTTCATAGTACCTCGACAAATTTGTCGTGATCACCATCAATATAATAACTTCTTTAGAGATGTCAATTGAATTCATGGCTAATAATACCATCCCTGGCCCCCTCGAAGATCTGTGTTATCATCGATGACATCCTTGGCTTCCTGCCAACACAAACCTGGTTGTGTTTGGTTAATCCTTACGTTCCGAGATAATCTTGGAAGTGTTCCTTTGTATCTCTTGTGATCTTCCGATCCAATCCTTACTTGAAACACCATGTTATCGCTACCTCGGAGCATGATAGTGGTATTCCGGATATCAACAAAGAACATTGGAAGCACATTGCCAAATGTTTCTCGATCAACTATCCAAACACCGTTGCATGGGTAATATCATGATTCATCCCTCGCCCCTTTACCTAAAAGCTTTTGAACTTGCTATCCCGTCATGTATATCATGCTCCGCTTTTCCTTGGACAGGATATACTCCCAATTCTTGTGTGTAAGCACATTTTCCTTTCCATGGTTTTGTTTAACCTTTCTTGTGAACTATATGATGTCAGCAGAAATAATTCCCTGCTTATAAAACACCCCGGTGTACAACTCCGCCAGTGAGACCCTGTTACTATTGTTGATGACATTCCGGTAACCACCGATGGACGAGAACTTTGCCTATTGGTCCGCCTTGTTTTAACGAGCAGGAAAATGGTTCTCTTCGTCCCTCGCCCTTGGTACCGACATTGTCGCCGACAGAACTGACAGACTATACTCTGACATACATTGTTGTCGTGACCGGTAAGATGCCACCGTTCTCCCTACTTTTGATCGATATCCCTCCACAGTTTCACAGGATCGGAACCTGACTCTCTTGTACAACCTTGATTTCAAAATATTCTTTGCATATGACTTTGTGTGTTATCATGAGTCACTCTCCAAGAGGTGATCTATTCCCGATGCTATGAACCCCTCATCACGCTCTGTTCAGGTATCGATCAGATGTCCATTCGCTTGAAGCTTCTTATTGAACCTTCATACTTTGCTCTCGATGTTTTCTTAAGTTTCAACTCGAGAGATACTTCTGCCACATTCCCTGAAATTGTTCATCAGATAATCGAGCCTACGAGGGTCAGATCTCCCGAAGTTATCCTTTTCTTCCCCATTTAAATCTCGGGACGAGATTTCTTGTAGTGGAGGAGATTTGTAACATCCCCAGATGTTAACCCTGTCATCAAGCTAATTAATGTGCCATGTCATCATATTTCACTAAGTCAAAATGCCATTTGTCCCAAATCCAACTTCAAATTCATACTTGAAATAAAGTCAAATATTTTATTTCTTCAAACTGTAAAACTAAAATGTTCATAATGTTGCAAATAATTCCTAGGCAGTTACAAAATTGGAACCAACCTCACCAAAATTCCCAAAATGCCCCTGGATTTATTTTGATGATCCAGCAGTATTTATCTTGCCTCATTCAATTTCTAAAAAATATTTAAAACCATTCCCAATGACCCCAAACTTTTTGTGGCACACCAGATTATACCATAGTATTTATGTGATCAAGTTACACATTTTTACTAAGTCCTTTGATGGCTCAAATTATTGCAAACTATCTCTGAAAATAAAACAGAAAAGAAGAAATAGAAAAAGGCCTAACGCTACTATGCGACTGGGCTTCAGTTCTACAGTACCCCGCGGCCCAGCCCAGCCGGTCACCTCCCTCCTCCGTCGCCGTGTTGCCTGCAGACGTGCCCGAGACGATGATCTCCACGCGCCAGCCATCCGCCACCTCCTCAGCGAGGATAAGGGCACCCCGTGCTCCTCTCGTCCTTCCCCCGCAACCCTAATCCCGTCTCTCGCTCGCACACGCATCGCCTCCCTCTTTTCCCCATCTCACCCGAAGCCACCGCCATCGCCGCCGTCGATCCCGCGCTCTCCGGCGTCCTCAAGCTCCGCCGAGGTGTCGTGAAGCACCGGCGTCGACTGCTACGCCTTCTGGAGCCACCCGTTGGAGACGGGAGCCACCCAGTCGAGCTTGACGACCTAATCTTCTTCTCCGGCCCCGACGAACTCCGGCGACGATTCCGGCTACCTCGCGCCCTCCCTGAGCTCGCTGCCACTCCCTACGGTTTCGCTATGAGCTCTAGCTTCTCCACTCCCTCTCCGTTAGCTCGACCGCATGCCGTAGCCGCTGATGCCACTGACGGCCGAACGCTCCGCCGCTCGCGCTCGTCGCCGGCGTAGCCACGGTGACCTTTGGGTCCCGTGCGTGCCACCGTCACGTTCGTCGCGGCGCGTAGAGGCCTTATGTCCATTTAGTTGCTCGCTAGCGCGCCCGCATCGCCGTTCGCCATCGCTCCTGAGCGCCGCCGTCCGCCGATGAGCTCACCGTCGTCACTACGGTGCTCCTCCGGCCACGCCACCACCGTAGATCGCCTCACCGTCGCACGCTCTTTCCAACGCGCTGAATCATGCGCGAAGTGGTGGCCGGAGGACGAATCCCGACCACCTCCCGAGCCGCGCCGCCGCAAAAGCACGCCCGCCAGCGTTTGAACGCCGGCCGGCCGACATGGCTAGGTGGGCTCCGCCCCTGGGTCGCTGCCAGTGGGGCCCCTGGGCCCAGTTGACTGGGTTGACCCAGTCAACTGTGCTGACTGGGCAGCCCAGCCACTGACATGCGGGCCCCACCGTGTAATATAATTAATTCAAACTTTTTATATTTAAAACTAATTAGTTAAACTAATAAGCCCCTGACATGTGGGGCCCAGCTTATAATTAACCCTGTTTAGTTAAAATAAATCCCTGTTAACCTCTCTTAGTATGACATGTGGGGCCCATTGGTCAGTTTGACCAGTCAGCGAGTCTGTTGACTGCTGACGTCATCCACACGTCATGCTGACATCATAATTCCTTTTCTATTAATAAAAATAATTCCAGAAAATACTTTAATCTTTGAAAATTTATAGAAATTACTCCGTAGCTCAGATCGAAAAACTTTCTACATGAAAGTTGCTCAGAACGACGAGACGAATCTGATCGTGTCATTTGTTTCCTTGTCGGAACCCCCAACGTAGGAGAACCCGTAACTTTTAGCCCGTTTCCGGTAGATGAATAGTGCATATACATCGGTTAATAATTCCCACTTAATCCTAAAATGACTTAGACATACTTTTAGGCAACCCTGCACTGCATCCTAGGCATGGCATGCTCTGTGATGCATATTTTTGCTGTGTATTTATTTGTTTCCTCCCCCTCTTCTCTCTCGTTAGACCGCGATACCGACGCAGTTCCCGAGATCGACGCAGCTCAGGAGCCCGAAGACTCCGTTGACGACCTTGCCTTTGTCGCAGAGCAACCAGGCAAGCACCCCCCCTTTTTGAGCATTCCTATATCGCCTATTCTCTTCCCTCTTATGCTTGCATTAGAAATTGCTGCTGATACTGTTATCTTATTTTTGCTGCATAGCCTGTTTATTGTAACCTGCTTTTGTTACCTACCTGTTTGACCTAAACTGCTTAGTATAGTCTGGGTAGAGACCCATCAGAGACTCCCACTTTGTCCCGACTGCCCCGCTGGATTGTCAGAAGACCCGATCAATGGGATTGAAGACCACGTCCCGGCACCGCACATCACTTCCCTCTTAGTTGCTCGACACTACTGGGTTACTATCGAGTGCCGAGGGTGATACCTCGTCAGCACTTCTGATGTTAACCTTGTAGCTTAGTTAATCGGCTGTGGTCAGCAAGGGTGATTCCTCCTACACCACCCCCGATAACGACGTCGTCGTGCACTCCTCAAGAGTGGACCTCGAGGGTGATTCCTCCTTCATTCACCTTGACGATAACATCAGGGTGGATTCCATCGAGGGTGATTCCTCAGGGTTTCCCCATGGTGTTAGACACACGGTTACTGTTGTTACTATGACTTTACACTGAACCATGTTACTAAAGACGGGTCGGCCCTGAGGGGTACCCGCGCGAGCTTAATTGCGAGAGATGTGGAGTCGGGTTGACCTGGAGGGTGCCCGCAAGATAAATACGGGGCGTGGCCGGGCATTCCTAGCCCTTGCCGCAAGTCCTCGAGACGGGGCGACGGGGTCACATCGATCGTGAGTGTCTGCTTGTTACCGCGCGCTTCTAATCCGCTAACGGTTTGGATATTTGATCCGAGGGGCCTCTGGCCTGATAGCACTAACCATCACGTGGGCATAGTATGGGCGTTCTGCGTCGTATACTTCAGCCGGAGCTTAATGGACGTCAACGACTGAGCGGCGCGTGCCGGATTGGACTAGTTAAGCCCGCACTTGTATTAAGGGGGTTAGGTCTACTTTCGGCCGCGTTCGCAACGTGCAGGAGTTCCCGGGGCGATGGCCCAAGACCCCTGGGGGCATAGGTTTAGTCCGGCGTGCTGACCTCTCTGTTAAGTATTTGGTCGGGTTGCGGCGTATCGTTTGGCCGAGGCCGGGCATGACCCAGTAAAGTGTGTCCGGCCGGAGTTAAGTGAGTGTGGTGGGTAACTTGGTGCACCCCTGCAGGGAACAACTAATCTATCGATAGCTTGTATCCCGATCGGTACAACTAGAAGTTGAGATGATAACTAGATAGTATGGCTCTGGGATTGCTTTCTCGCAGGGAGTCGAGAAAGGATCTCTAGGCGAGGTTGATGACACTACGACTACTTTACTTTATGCTAATCTGCACTCTTCTAATGCTGCAAGACCGCTGAGGCTGTTGAAGATGCTAGTCTTCGATAGGACTAGGCTTTCCCCTCTATTCTGGCATTTCTGCAGCCCAGTCCACATATACAACCTCCTTTGATAATTTTGCATATGTAGTGTAGATCCTTGCTTGCTGAGTACTTCGGATGAGTACTCACGTTTGATTTGCTTTCTTTTTCCTCCTTTATCCCTTTTGATGCGACCAGATGACGGAGCCCCTGAGTTAGCTGCGCCCGCAGACGGCTACTTCTACTACGCTCCCAGCGAGTACTTCTACGAGGAGACGACCGACGACCAGGAGTAGGTTCGGAGGGTCCTAGGCAGGAGGCCTACGCCTTTTGATCGTAGCATTTTATTTTGCCCCGCCTTTCTAAAGGCTTATCTCTATTTCTGTAATATATCTGTACCCAGATATCTGAAGCTTCCGCTGATGCTTGTATGTCATCGAGCTATGTATTCGAGCCCTCGAGGCCCTGGCTTGTAATATAAAGCTTGTATGACTTTATTTATGTTTTAGAGTTGTGTTGTGATATCTTCAAGTGAGTCCTTAGGCTTGATCGTGTGCATTTGCGTGCATGATTAGTGCACGATTAAGCCGGGGTCGTCACACGGCCGTAGTCAAATTCGATTCAACTAAAGTTAGAGAAACAGACACCCGCCAGCCACCTGTGTGCAAAAGCACGTCGCTAGAACCGGTCTCATGAACGTGGTCATGTAATGTTCGTCCGGGCCGCTTCATCCAACAATACCGCCGAATCAAAATAAGACGTTGGTGGTAAGCAGTATGACTATTATCGCCCACAACTCTTTGTGTTCTACTCATGCATATCATCTACGCATAGACCTGGCTCTGATACCACTGTTGGGGAATGTAGCATGCAATTTCAAAAAATTTCTACGCTCACGCAAGATCTATCTAGGAGATGCATAGCAACGAGAGGGGAAGAGTGTGTCCACGTACCCTCATAGACCGAAAGCGGAAGCGTTAGCTTAACACGGTTGATGTAGTCGAACGTCTTCGTGATCCAACCGATCAAGCACCGAACGTACGGCACCTCCGAGTTCTGCACACGTTCAGCTCGATGACGTCCCTCGAACTCTTGATCCAACAGAAGGTCGAGGGAGAGTTTCGTCAGCACGACGGCGTGGTGACGGTGATGGTGATGTGATCCGCGCAGGGCTTCGCCTAAGCACTACGACGCTATGACCGGAGGAGTAAACTGTGGAGTGGGGCACCGCACATGGCTAAGAGAATAACTGTTATGTGTTTGGGGTGCCCCCTGCCCCCGTATATAAAGGAGGGGAGGAGAAGGTGGCCGTCCCGAAGGGGCGCGCCATGGGGGAAGTCCTACTACGACTCCACTCCTAGTAGGATTCGCCTCCCCCCTCTTTTCCTTTCTTACCGGAGGGGAAAAGGAAGGAGAGGGAGAGGGAGATGGAAAGGGGGGCGCCGCCCCCTCCCCTAGTCCAATTCGGACAGCCATGGGGGGAGGGGGCGGCCACCCCTTGCGGCCCTTCTCTCTCTCTCTCCACTAAGGCCCATGTAGGCCCAATACTTCCCCGGGGGGTTCCGGTAACCCCTCGGTACTCCGGTAAAATACCCGAACCACTCGAAACCATTGCGATGTCCGAATACTACCTTCCAATATATGAATCTTTACCTCTCGACCATTTCGAGACTCCTCGTCATGTCCGTGATCTCATCAGGGACTCCGAACAATCTTCGGTCACCAAAACACATAACTCATAGTACAAATCGTCATCGAACGTTAAGCGTGCGGACCCTACGAGTTCGAGAACTATGTAGACATGACTGAGACACCTCTCCGGTCAATAACCAATAGCGGAACCTGGATGCTCATATTGGTTCCCACATATTCTACGCAGATCTTTATCGGTCGTACCGTAATGACAACATACGTTATTCCCTTTGTCATCGGTATGTTATTTGCCCGAGATTCGATCGTCAGTATCTTCATACCTAGTTCAATCTCATTACCGGCAAGTCTCTTTACTCGTTCCGTAATGCATCATCCCGCAACTAACTCATTAGTCACATTGCTTGCAAGGCTTCTTATGATGTGCATTACCGAGAGGGCCTAGAGATACCTCTCTGATACTCGGAGTGACAAATCCTAATCTCGATCTATGCCAACCCAACAAACACCTTCGGAGACACCTGTAGAGCATCTTTATAATCACCCAGTTACGTTGTGACGTTTGATAGCACACAAGGTGTTCCTCCGGTATTCGGGAGTTGCATAATCTCATAGTCAGAGGAATATGTATAAGTCATGAAGAAAGCAATAGCAATAAAACTTAACGATCATTATGCTAAGCTAACTGATGGGTCTTGTCGGTCACATCATTCTCTAATGATGTGATCCCGTTCATCAAATGACAACACATGTCTATGGTTAGGAAAATTAACCATCTTTGATTAACGAGCTAGTCAAGTAGAGGCATACTAGGGACACTCTGTTTTGTCTATGTATTCACACATGTATCAAGTTTCCGGTTAATACAATTCTAGCATGAATAATAAACATTTATCATGATATAAGGAAATATAAATAACAACTTTATTATTGCCTCTAGGGCATATTTCCTTCACCTTCTTGGGGCGTCAAGGGCCAGGTGGCGTCGCGTGGGTGTGGAGGGGAGAGCGGCGGCGGCTGTGGGGAGGAAGAGCAGCCGGCGTCCAGCGGAGCGGAGCGGGGGAGAGAGCGGCGGTGATTGAGGGGAGGGAGAGCGACGTGCGTGCGTGGGCCGTCCGGGGAGTGAATTTCGCTGAGCATGAAGGGGTATGGAGGGATCTGGGGTTGACTGGTGGCTTGACACTGCGCTAACAACGGTTGATGCTAAACATTGGGAGGGTCTGGACCGTTAGATTGCGTGATTGGATGGTTGAGATGTATTGTGTCTGCCCCATGTGGTGCTTTTATAGGGGTAGTAGATACATTATATTTTGCTGGGTTTTGTTGAGCATCAAGTAATTAAAGTTCCATGTTTGCACTGCATGCATCACTCGATGCAGGGGTGATCCCTCCTTTTCGAAGAAAAATTTCTGCATTGCAACGTCATGATGATACTAATAGATTATAAGGTGCCGTTGGGATTTAGGGATAGATAGGAAATATGAGATTGGGATATATTTTAATATAGTACATTTACAACATTTTCTTACATCTTCAGTATGCTTATGCAAAAGATCAATTGATCACTTGCTGCTCCAGATCATATAAATATTAATGTAATTTTAGTTTATGCTTTAATGCTACTCTCATCTCAACAAATAGAAAATGCTAGATCATACTAGTGTAGGATCAAGGGTATTTTTCATGATAGGATTGCAGAACATCTGCACAGAAAATTTAGATCATGCGAAAGTACTTTTCTGGAAACTAGTTTCATTCGAAGGCTTACTTTTATTACCGAGAGTTCATTTTATTCCCTGATGCAGGCGGTTGTGCTCTGAATTGTATGCAGTAGTATTCTCCAATCTCCCACAATTAGGTACATTTTTTGTCGTGTTAAGTTTCATTGGATTGGAGTAGACTGGCCAAGAAATCGTTGAAGTCACTGACGTGTCTGTTGAGGTTGTTCCACCCCAGGTGCTCATTTTAAGATGAGCTTGTGGATGGATAATGAAGGCGAGAACGAAAACAATGAAGATGATGCGGAATACAAATAGGTGAGCAGCTCGGACCGTGACATGCAGAATAATTTCGTCCATAGTTTCGTGTGTATATATATCCATATATAAAACTGTTAATCCTTGTGATTTCTCTCCTACGTATGTCGCATTTCATACCCACCTTTCCAGTTTCCATGGAAAATTCAGCCTACCAGCTGTATTCAGGGGTAGAATACCAATTTGCTGCCAGAGAAGGTCTTGCTGAAGCGGCGTTCCAGTTCATGGAAGCAGACGGCAAGGATAGCGTTGCACTGCCAGTTCTGCCTGACATGGCAATCACATGGCTGCATGACATTAGGCATAGTTTACTAGTACAAGAAAGGAATAGCATCAATACACGTTTCCATTGTCTAAAGATAAAGGAATCATTATCTGAAAAGAAAAGAGAAAGGAATAAAGACCCTAGCTTGCAACGCCTGCTAGGTATCTCATGTACTGAGACTGAGCACATCCATGTATATATGGCTGACTTAGAGGGAAGCATTCCGTCTGATAATTGGTAGATATGATCATATGGTAGGCACACATACATCTAATCAACGTCGATGAATGCATGCGAGCTGGGTGCTAAACAAGAAACTACTGGAGTACTCATTCACCAGGTATGCCTTGATATTCCAATTCCTGTAGTTTCCACATCGTACATTATATTTTGTTAGGTTTTCGCTGAGCAGCAAGTATGTTTGCATCGCAAGTCATACATGACGATACTAGCTAATAAATTAGGGCGCCGTTTAGATTTAGGGGTACATAGGAAGGGTAAGTGGAAACATGCATGTGTGCATTATATCTTGATCCAATTACAAAATTTATTCCATTCTCAACAGCATTTCTGTATGTCCAAACAGCTCCTTATTAAAGAGATTGCAAGAATTTCATAGTTTTTTTTAACCAAGGAAGTGAATAGTCCAAGCATCTTTTTTTTTATTCCACCGTATATTACGTATTGTTCCTCCACACACAATTTAACAAACATCTTTTTTAACCAAAGAAGTGAATAATTGAAGCATGTACATAACATGCAAAACTCGTAAGGTTTTATGCTAGATATCTGACTTTTTATGTTAAGATAAAATGCTTACAACAGAATATAATCAAAAAAACCTCATGCCATTAGTTGATGTAGCCAAACTAGTCTAGCTGGTTGAAGACGCGCAAGGTGAATATGCGGTCATGAGTTTGAATCGTGTCGCGAGGTGAAGCTGCGGTTGTGAGGTGTAGCATCTGCCCGGAGCGAAGCGCCAAACAGGCCGAAGGCATGAAGCACAGTTGGCGATTTACCAGTAGAAGGCGCCCGGGTGGTAGGGACGGGTTCTGAGTTTTTCACCCGTGAATGATGGGCCTGTGTTTAGTAGTTTGTTCCAATCTGCTTGAAACATATAACGGAGATAGAAACTGCTCTACCTTCTAATTCAAAAGAAGGAAATAGTAGCAGGTAACTGTTTTAGACATAGTTTAAACCAACCCTTTTATTTAATTTTGAAGCGAAATCTTTTTCTCTAGTTTACCAGTACAAGAAAGGAATAGAATCCATGCATGTTTCAGTTGTCTAAAGAAGGGAAAGGAATAAAGACCCTAGCTTGCAGCGCCTGCTAGGTATCTCATATTGACACTGCTAAGCTCATGCATGTAGGGTAGTTTGTTTTCTGTTTGAATAAGCATGCATGGCAGTCGGTTGTGACGCGCCCATGCAGCTAGCTAGTGGGAGGGTGCTACATGCACGAACCCGATTTGTTTTTCCTTCTTTGTAATCTCCCGGACGTGGTCTACGCTGTGTGAGGCAATCGCGGGATGGCGCGATAGCTGCGGATCATGGCGAAGCGTCTGGGAGAAGTAGTTAGCTTTGCGCTTTGTACTGAGATAAGGAAAGAAATGAGAAAACAGAAAATGCTGCGACAGTTTCGGTAGCACAAAATCTCTTTCGTTCGTCTACCTCCGCCTCTCTCACTCGACCTCATCTGATCGCTCTCGCTAAGTCCGGCAACGACAATTGGCATCAGAGCTATGTGGTGTTCGATCCACTCTCCGGTGGCCGGCGGTGTCCGATCCGCGGCGAACCATGTCGGGCGACGAGGAGGAGAAGAAGAAGAAGGCCGCGGCTGAGGCTGCGGCGGCGCAGTCACCGTCGTCCGGAGCGCCCCTTGCGCGCCTCACGGGCACTGGGAGCGGCGAGCTGCGCATCGTCGAGCGAGTCGTGCGGGAGACGGAGCCCTCCACTCCGTCCATGATGCTGACGCGCACCAACTACATGGTGTGGTCGCTCTATATGGAGGTCAAGCTGCAGGCGGCTATGCTCTGGCGGGCAGTCAGCGACGGCACCGACGACGAGAGGGAGGATCGGCGCGCCCTCGCCGTTATTCTCACCGGCGTGCCGCCGGAGATGATGCGTGTGCTGGCGGCCAAGGATACCGCGAAGGTCGCCTGGGAGACGATCAAGACTCTTCGTATGGGGAGTGAGCGCGTCCGCGAGGCGAAGGCACAAGTACGCCGCCGGGAATTTGAGGATCTCCGGTTCAAGGACGGCGAGTCCGTCGAAGATTTCGCGCTGCGGCTCACCGGAGTCGTGGCCGATCTGGAGCTGTACGGCGACCCGGTCACGGAGCACAAGGCCATCCAGAAGTTCTTGCGGGTGGTGCCGCGGAAGTACCGTCAGATGGCAATGGCCATCGAGTCCCTGATCGATCTCAAGACGTTGTCGATTGAGGAGCTCACCGGGCGCCTGTCCGCGTGCGAGGATCATTACGACCTCGACGACGCCACGCAGGGCACAGGGCGTCTCCTGCTCACCCACGAGGAGTGGCTGGCCCGAGAAAAACAAGGCGGCGGCAGCGGGTCGTCATCCTCCGGTGGCGGCGACAAAACCAAGTCGCCCGCAAAGCCCAAATCTCAAGGCAGCACCAAGGGCGAGCCGTGGAACGCGGGCGCTGGCGGGTCTGGCGGCTCCGGCAACAAGAAAAAGAAAGGCAAGTGTCACTACTGCAATAAACCAGGCCACTGGAAAAAAGATTGCTGGAATCGGATCAAGGCAGAAGAGCAGCAAGGGAAGCATGAGCAGGCCAACCTTGTCCGTGGCGAGGAGCATGATCAAGGTCTGTTCATGGCCATGGTCACCGATGTGGTTGCCACTCAGATCGCCGCACCCCAAGCCGTTTTCCTCAACGAAGAAAAAGTGATCCCTGTCCCTTCCCCTGATGGCACATGGTTCTTTGACACTGGCGCCAGCAGCCACATGACTGGCGAGAGGAGTATGTTTGCAGTGTTGGATGATGCAGTACATGGCACCGTCAGATTTGGGGACGGCTCCAAGGTGGCGATCCGTGGACGAGGCTCTGTTGTATTCCGGTGCAAAGATGGGGAACAAAGAGCACTCACTGATGTCTTTTTCATTCCAAGTCTGTGAAGCAACATTATATCTGTTGGCCAGTTGGATGAGGCTGGGTGTGTTATCAGCATCAGGGATGGGATCATGTCAGTTCAAGACCCATGGGGGCGTGTTCTAGCTCGGATCAAGCGCACTGAAAGCAGGCTGTACACTGGTCTCTTGTCTATAGACACACCAGCGTGCTTGTTGACTCAAGGGGAGGAACAGACTTGGCGATGGCATGCCAGGATGGGTCATCTTTATTTCCGTGCACTCAAAGCCATGTCCAGCAAGCAGATGGTGCGGGGAATGCCCACCATTGATCACGTACAGGAATACTGTGACGGCTGCGCACTCGGCAAACAACACCGAGCTCCCTTTCCACAGACCACAGCGTACCGAGCTGAGAAAGGGCTCGAGCTCGTTCACACGGATCTGTGTGGCCCGATCACGCCAACGACACCAGGTGGCAGCAAGTATTTTCTTCTGGTTGTTGACGATTACAGTCGATACATGTGGCTCGGGCTCCTCAAGTCAAAAGACGAAGCGTTAGAGCGTTTCAGAAAAGTTCAGTTGATGGCCGAGGCAGAAGGAAAGTGCAAACTGCGAGCTTTCCGCTCAGACAGGGGTGGTGAATTCAACTCCGGCGAGTTCCTCGAGTACTGCGAAGGGCTCGGTGTCAAGCACTACACCACCGCACCTTATTCACCGCAGCAAAATGGGGTGGTGGAAAGAAGAAATCAGACGGTGGTAGAAATGGCTCGTTGCTTACTGAAGAGTATGGGCGTTCCATCATATTTCTGGGCGGAGGCCGTAAAGACTGCTGTGTACTTGCTGAACAGGGCTCCTACCAGAAGCTTGGAGGGTGTCACTCCATATGAGGCCTGGCATGGCCGGAAACCAAGCGTGCAGCACCTGCGTACTTTTGGATGTATGGCACATGTGAAGAAGACTGGACCAGGCATCACCAAACTCTCGGATCGCTCCACTCCCATGATCTTTGTGGGATATGAAGAAGGATCCAAAGCCTATCGTGTCTATGATCCAGTGTCGAAGAAGGTTCAGGTGACGCGCGATGTGATATTTGAGGAGAGCAGGCCTTGGTCATGGAGCTCACCAAGCGCGTCGGTACCGGACAGTGCACACGCCGCGACCTCAACCTTCACCGTGGTGTACACCACGGGCCATGGCGTGCACGAACTAGACACGGGAGGGGCCGTGGTCACCACGCCACGAAGCGCCGAGAAGGCGCCCACTACCCCGACATCTGGGGCGTCACCTCCCAGTTCTGAGACGCCACGGACTAAGCCACGCTCTGCTGGGATCGATGGGGCGATCCGCTAGGCCACGCCTCCCTCCCATGACGAGGCGCGCCGAGACACGGACTTTGGTCCTCTCCGCTACCGGCATGTCTCTGATATCCTGGATGAGACAGAGGGAGAGGCGGTGCGCGAGCAGATGCAGCGGTGCCTACTCAGTGCGGAGGAGCCTCGCGATGTTGATGAAGCCTTGGATGACACGGCGTGGAAGGCGGCCATGAATGAAGAAATGAAGTGCATCGCCGACAACCAGACCTGGGAGATCACCTCTCTCCCTCACGGTCACAAGGCCATTGGACTAAAATGGGTTTACAAGGTGAAGAGGGATCCAGCAGGCAACATTGTCAAGTACAAAGCACGCCTTGTCGCAAAGGGCTATGCTCAGAAGGAGGGAGTGGATTTTGAAGAAGTTTTCGCTCCGGTGGCGCGCATGGAAACAGTGCGCCTTCTCCTAGCTCTCACAGCTCATTCACGTTGGGAAGTGCATCACATGGATGTCAAATCTGCATTTCTCAATGGTGAACTGACGGAGGAGGTATACGTGACGCAACCGCCGGGGTATGTCACTGCAGGCCGTGAAGAAGCCGTTCTCAGATTGAAGAAAGCTTTGTACGGCTTGCGTCAAGCTCCACGGGCATGGTACGCTGAACTTGACGAAACACTGCATGATCTTGGCTTTGCACGGAGTCCACTTGAACATGCAGTTTATCGGCGCAGGAACAGTGAGTCATATCTGTTGGTAGGAGTATATGTTGACGATCTCATCATCACTGGCACCGATACAGCTTCAATTCAAGAGTTCAAGGGGCAGATGCAACAGCTCTTCAAAATGAGTGACCTTGGCCTACTAAGCTACTACCTTGGAATTGAGGTGGTACAGAAAGAGGGTGAGATCACCCTCAACCAGCGGAGTTATGCTGAAAGAATTCTTGAGCAAGCAGGGATGAGTGAGTGCAACGCCTGCAGCACTCCCATGGAATGCAGACTGAAATTGAGGAAGGAAGATGGGTCCAAACCATTTGATGCTACTCTCTACAGAAGCATGATTGGCAGTTTACGCTATCTGGTTCATACTCGACCAGATATTGCTCATGCTGTGGGTATCGTCAGCCGGTTCATGGAGAATCCAAGCACTGATCATTGGGCAGCCGTGAAGCAAATCCTAAGGTACATACAAGGCACTAAACAGTACGGGTGCAGCTACAAGGAGGGCAATGGCAGTGCGGTGCTGCGCGGTTACAGTGATAGTGATCACGCCGGCGACCTGGGCGATCGAAAGAGCACTTCTGGACAGGTATTTTTCCTTGGTCAGAATCCGATCAGCTGGACATCTCAAAAGCAAAAAGTTGTGGCCATCAGTTCTTGCGAAGCGGAGTACGTCGCTGCTGCAGCGGCGACCTGTCAGGGCATCTGGCTGAGCCGTTTCCTCGCTGATCTGCTGGGACAAGAGCCGGAGAAGTTCACACTTTTGGTGGATAACAAGTCTGCAATTGCCTTGGCCAAGAATCCTGTTTTCCATGATCGAAGCAAACATATAGATGTGAAGTTCCATTTTATTCGAGACTGCGTCGAAGAAAGAATTCTCGAGCTTGAGCACGTTGGGACTCACAATCAGCTGGCTGACATCTTGACGAAGGCGTTGGGCAGAGTGCGTTTCATTGAGATGCGTCAGAAGCTGGCGATCATCGAGAGCAGCCGGAACACATGAGCTTAAGGGGGAGAAATATTGACACTGCTAAGCTCATGCATGTAGGGTAGTTTGTTTTCTGTTTGAATAAGCATGCATGGCAGTCGGTTGTGACGCGCCCATGCAGCTAGCTAGTGGGAGGGTGCTACATGCACGAACCCGATTTGTTTTTCCTTCTTTGTAATCTCCCGGACGTGGTCTACGCTGTGTGAGGCAATCGCGGGATGGCGCGATAGCTGCGGATCATGGCGAAGCGTCTGGGAGAAGTAGTTAGCTTTGCGCTTTGTACTGAGATAAGGAAAGAAATGAGAAAACAGAAAATGCTGCGACAGTTTCGGTAGCACAAAATCTCTTTCGTTCGTCTACCTCCGCCTCTCTCACTCGACCTCATCTGATCGCTCTCGCTAAGTCCGGCAACGACAATTGGCATCAGAGCTATGTGGTGTTCGATCCACTCTCCGGTGGCCGGCGGTGTCCGATCCGCGGCGAACCATGTCGGGCGACGAGGAGGAGAAGAAGAAGAAGGCCGCGGCTGAGGCTGCGGCGGCGCAGTCACCGTCGTCCGGAGCGCCCCTTGCGCGCCTCACGGGCACTGGGAGCGGCGAGCTGCGCATCGTCGAGCGAGTCGTGCGGGAGACGGAGCCCTCCACTCCGTCCATGATGCTGACGCGCACCAACTACATGGTGTGGTCGCTCTATATGGAGGTCAAGCTGCAGGCGGCTATGCTCTGGCGGGCAGTCAGCGACGGCACCGACGACGAGAGGGAGGATCGGCGCGCCCTCGCCGTTATTCTCACCGGCGTGCCGCCGGAGATGATGCGTGTGCTGGCGGCCAAGGATACCGCGAAGGTCGCCTGGGAGACGATCAAGACTCTTCGTATGGGGAGTGAGCGCGTCCGCGAGGCGAAGGCACAAGTACGCCGCCGGGAATTTGAGGATCTCCGGTTCAAGGACGGCGAGTCCGTCGAAGATTTCGCGCTGCGGCTCACCGGAGTCGTGGCCGATCTGGAGCTGTACGGCGACCCGGTCACGGAGCACAAGGCCATCCAGAAGTTCTTGCGGGTGGTGCCGCGGAAGTACCGTCAGATGGCAATGGCCATCGAGTCCCTGATCGATCTCAAGACGTTGTCGATTGAGGAGCTCACCGGGCGCCTGTCCACGTGCGAGGATCATTACGACCTCGACGACGCCACGCAGGGCACAGGGCGTCTCCTGCTCACCCACGAGGAGTGGCTGGCCCGAGAAAAACAAGGCGGCGGCAGCGGGTCGTCATCCTCCGGTGGCGGCGACAAAACCAAGTCGCCCGCAAAGCCCAAATCTCAAGGCAGCACCAAGGGCGAGCCGGGGAACGCGGGCGCTGGCGGGTCTGGCGGCTCCGGCAACAAGAAAAAGAAAGGCAAGTGTCACTACTGCAATAAACCAGGCCACTGGAAAAAAGATTGCTGGAATCGGATCAAGGCAGAAGAGCAGCAAGGGAAGCATGAGCAGGCCAACCTTGTCCGTGGCGAGGAGCATGATCAAGGTCTGTTCATGGCCATGGTCACCGATGTGGTTGCCACTCAGATCGCCGCACCCCAAGCCGTTTTCCTCAACGAAGAAAAAGTGATCCCTGTCCCTTCCCCTGATGGCACATGGTTCTTTGACACTGGCGCCAGCAGCCACATGACTGGCGAGAGGAGTATGTTTGCAGTGTTGGATGATGCAGTACATGGCACCGTCAGATTTGGGGACGGCTCCAAGGTGGCGATCCGTGGACGAGGCTCTGTTGTATTCCGGTGCAAAGATGGGGAACAAAGAGCACTCACTGATGTCTTTTTCATTCCAAGTCTGTGAAGCAACATTATATCTGTTGGCCAGTTGGATGAGGCTGGGTGTGTTATCAGCATCAGGGATGGGATCATGTCAGTTCAAGACCCATGGGGGCGTGTTCTAGCTCGGATCAAGCGCACTGAAAGCAGGCTGTACACTGGTCTCTTGTCTATAGACACACCAGCGTGCTTGTTGACTCAAGGGGAGGAACAGACTTGGCGATGGCATGCCAGGATGGGTCATCTTTATTTCCGTGCACTCAAAGCCATGTCCAGCAAGCAGATGGTGCGGGGAATGCCCACCATTGATCACGTACAGGAATACTGTGACGGCTGCGCACTCGGCAAACAACACCGAGCTCCCTTTCCACAGACCACAGCGTACCGAGCTGAGAAAGGGCTCGAGCTCGTTCACACGGATCTGTGTGGCCCGATCACGCCAACGACACCAGGTGGCAGCAAGTATTTTCTTCTGGTTGTTGACGATTACAGTCGATACATGTGGCTCGGGCTCCTCAAGTCAAAAGACGAAGCGTTAGAGCGTTTCAGAAAAGTTCAGTTGATGGCCGAGGCAGAAGGAAAGTGCAAACTGCGAGCTTTCCGCTCAGACAGGGGTGGTGAATTCAACTCCGGCGAGTTCCTCGAGTACTGCGAAGGGCTCGGTGTCAAGCACTACACCACCGCACCTTATTCACCGCAGCAAAATGGGGTGGTGGAAAGAAGAAATCAGACGGTGGTAGAAATGGCTCGTTGCTTACTGAAGAGTATGGGCGTTCCATCATATTTCTGGGCGGAGGCCGTAAAGACTGCTGTGTACTTGCTGAACAGGGCTCCTACCAGAAGCTTGGAGGGTGTCACTCCATATGAGGCCTGGCATGGCCGGAAACCAAGCGTGCAGCACCTGCGTACTTTTGGATGTATGGCACATGTGAAGAAGACTGGACCAGGCATCACCAAACTCTCGGATCGCTCCACTCCCATGATCTTTGTGGGATATGAAGAAGGATCCAAAGCCTATCGTGTCTATGATCCAGTGTCGAAGAAGGTTCAGGTGACGCGCGATGTGATATTTGAGGAGAGCAGGCCTTGGTCATGGAGCTCACCAAGCGCGTCGGTACCGGACAGTGCACACGCCGCGACCTCAACCTTCACCGTGGTGTACACCACGGGCCATGGCGTGCACGAACTAGACACGGGAGGGGCCGTGGTCACCACGCCACGAAGCGCCGAGAAGGCGCCCACTACCCCGACATCTGGGGCGTCACCTCCCAGTTCTGAGACGCCACGGACTAAGCCACGCTCTGCTGGGATCGATGGGGCGATCCGCTAGGCCACGCCTCCCTCCCATGACGAGGCGCGCCGAGACACGGACTTTGGTCCTCTCCGCTACCGGCATGTCTCTGATATCCTGGATGAGACAGAGGGAGAGGCGGTGCGCGAGCAGATGCAGCGGTGCCTACTCAGTGCGGAGGAGCCTCGCGATGTTGATGAAGCCTTGGATGACACGGCGTGGAAGGCGGCCATGAATGAAGAAATGAAGTGCATCGCCGACAACCAGACCTGGGAGATCACCTCTCTCCCTCACGGTCACAAGGCCATTGGACTAAAATGGGTTTACAAGGTGAAGAGGGATCCAGCAGGCAACATTGTCAAGTACAAAGCACGCCTTGTCGCAAAGGGCTATGCTCAGAAGGAGGGAGTGGATTTTGAAGAAGTTTTCGCTCCGGTGGCGCGCATGGAAACAGTGCGCCTTCTCCTAGCTCTCACAGCTCATTCACGTTGGGAAGTGCATCACATGGATGTCAAATCTGCATTTCTCAATGGTGAACTGACGGAGGAGGTATACGTGACGCAACCGCCGGGGTATGTCACTGCAGGCCGTGAAGAAGCCGTTCTCAGATTGAAGAAAGCTTTGTACGGCTTGCGTCAAGCTCCACGGGCATGGTACGCTGAACTTGACGAAACACTGCATGATCTTGGCTTTGCACGGAGTCCACTTGAACATGCAGTTTATCGGCGCAGGAACAGTGAGTCATATCTGTTGGTAGGAGTATATGTTGACGATCTCATCATCACTGGCACCGATACAGCTTCAATTCAAGAGTTCAAGGGGCAGATGCAACAGCTCTTCAAAATGAGTGACCTTGGCCTACTAAGCTACTACCTTGGAATTGAGGTGGTACAGAAAGAGGGTGAGATCACCCTCAACCAGCGGAGTTATGCTGAAAGAATTCTTGAGCAAGCAGGGATGAGTGAGTGCAACGCCTGCAGCACTCCCATGGAATGCAGACTGAAATTGAGGAAGGAAGATGGGTCCAAACCATTTGATGCTACTCTCTACAGAAGCATGATTGGCAGTTTACGCTATCTGGTTCATACTCGACCAGATATTGCTCATGCTGTGGGTATCGTCAGCCGGTTCATGGAGAATCCAAGCACTGATCATTGGGCAGCCGTGAAGCAAATCCTAAGGTACATACAAGGCACTAAACAGTACGGGTGCAGCTACAAGGAGGGCAATGGCAGTGCGGTGCTGCGCGGTTACAGTGATAGTGATCACGCCGGCGACCTGGGCGATCGAAAGAGCACTTCTGGACAGGTATTTTTCCTTGGTCAGAATCCGATCAGCTGGACATCTCAAAAGCAAAAAGTTGTGGCCATCAGTTCTTGCGAAGCGGAGTACGTCGCTGCTGCAGCGGCGACCTGTCAGGGCATCTGGCTGAGCCGTTTCCTCGCTGATCTGCTGGGACAAGAGCCGGAGAAGTTCACACTTTTGGTGGATAACAAGTCTGCAATTGCCTTGGCCAAGAATCCTGTTTTCCATGATCGAAGCAAACATATAGATGTGAAGTTCCATTTTATTCGAGACTGCGTCGAAGAAAGAATTCTCGAGCTTGAGCACGTTGGGACTCACAATCAGCTGGCTGACATCTTGACGAAGGCGTTGGGCAGAGTGCGTTTCATTGAGATGCGTCAGAAGCTGGCGATCATCGAGAGCAGCCGGAACACATGAGCTTAAGGGGGAGAAATATTGACACTGCTAAGCTCATGCATGTAGGGTAGTTTGTTTTCTGTTTGAATAAGCATGCATGGCAGTCGGTTGTGACGCGCCCATGCAGCTAGCTAGTGGGAGGGTGCTACATGCACGAACCCGATTTGTTTTTCCTTCTTTGTAATCTCCCGGACGTGGTCTACGCTGTGTGAGGCAATCGCGGGATGGCGCGATAGCTGCGGATCATGGCGAAGCGTCTGGGAGAAGTAGTTAGCTTTGCGCTTTGTACTGAGATAAGGAAAGAAATGAGAAAACAGAAAATGCTGCGACAGTTTCGGTAGCACAAAATCTCTTTCGTTCGTCTACCTCCGCCTCTCTCACTCGACCTCATCTGATCGCTCTCGCTAAGTCCGGCAACGACAGACCAAATTGGCATCCAGAGATATGTGGTGTTCGATCCACTCTCGGTGGCCGGCGGGTCCGATCTCGCGGCGAACCATTCGGGCGACGAGGAGGAGAAGAAGAAGAAGGCCGCGGCTGAGGGCTGCGGCGGGCAGTAGGACCGTCGTGGGAGCGCGGCCAGTGCGCTCAGGGCACTGGGAGCGGCGAGAGCTGTGCATCGTCGAGCGAGTCGTGCGGGAGACGGAGCCCTCCACTCCGTCCATGATGCTGACGCGCACCAACTACATGGTGTGGTCGCTCTAATGGAGGTCAAGCTGCAGGCGGCTATGCTCTGGCGGGCAGTCAGCGACGGCACCACCAGAAGACGAGAGGGAGGATCGGCGGCCCTCGCCGCTTATTCTCACCGGCGTGCGCCGGAGATGAGGTGTGCTGGCGGCCAAGGATAACGCGAAGGTCGCCTGGGAGACGATCAAGACTCTTCGGATGGGGAGTGAGCGCGTCGCGAGGCGAAGGCACAAGTACGCCGCGGGAATTGAGGTCTCCGGTTCAAGGACGGCGAGTCCGTCGAAGATTTCGGCTGCGGCCACCGGAAGTCGTGGCCGATCTGGAGCGTACGGCGACCCGGTCACGGAGCACAAGGCCATCCAGAAGTTCTTGGGGTGGTGCCGCGGAAGTAGTCGTCAGATGGCAATGGCCATCGAGTCCCTGATCGATCTCAAGACGTTGTCGATTGAGGAGCTCACCGGGCGCCTGTCCGGTGCGAGGATCATTACGACCTCGACGACGCCACGCAGGGCAAGGCGTCTCTGCTCACCCCACGAGGATGGCTGGCCCGAGAAAAAACAAGGCGGCGGCAGCGGGTCGTCTCCTCCGTGGCGGCGACAAAACCAAGTCGCCCGCAAAGCCCAAATCTCAAGGCAGCACCAAGGGGAGCCGTGTGGAAACGCGGGCGTGGCGGGTCTGCGGCTCCGGCAACAAGAAAAAGGAAGGCAAGTGTCACTACTGCAATAAACCAGGCCACTGGAAAAAAGATTGCTGGAATCGGATCAAGGCAGAAGAGCAGCAAGGGAAGCATGAGCAGGCCAACCTTGTCCGTGGCGAGGAGCATGATCAAGGTCTGTTCATGGCCATGGTCACCGATGTGGTTGCCACTCAGATCGACCGCACCCCAAGCCGTTTTCCTCAACGAAGAAAAAGTGATCCCGTCCCTTCCCATGAGGCACATGGTTCTTTGACACTGGCGCCAGCAGCCACATGACTGCGAGAGGAAGTATGTTTGCAGTGGTGGATTGATGCAGTACATGGCACCGTCAGATTTGGGGACGGCTCCAAGGTGGCGATCCGTGGACGAGGGCTCTGTGTATTCCGGTGCAAAGATGGGGAACAAAGAGCACTCACTGATGTTTTTCATTCCAAGTCTGTGAAGAACATTATATCTGTTGGCCGTTGGATGAGGCTGGGTGTGTTATCAGCATCAGGGATGGGATCATGTCAGTTCAAGACCCATGGGGGCGTGTTCTAGCTCGGATCAAGCGCACTGAAAGCAGGCTGTACACTGGTCTCTTGTCTATAGACACACCAGCGTGCTTGTTGAATCAAGGGGAGGAACAGACTGGCGATGGCAGCCAGGATGGGTCATCTTTATTTCGTGCACTCAAAGCCATGTCCAGCAAGCAGATGGTGCGGGGAATGCCCACCATTGATCACGTACAGGAATACTGTGACGGCTGCGCACTCGGCAAACAACACCGAGCTCCCTTTCCACAGACCACAGCGTACCGAGCTGAGAAGGGCTCGAGCTCGTTTCACACAGGATCTGGTGTGGCCCGATCACGCCAACGACACCAGGTGGCAGCAAGTATTTTCTCTGGTTGTTGACGATTACAGTCGATGATACTGTGGCTCGGGCTCCTCAAGTCAAAAGACGAGCGTAGAGCGTTTCAGAAAGTTCAGTTGATGGCCGAGGCAGAAGGAAAGTGCAAACTGCGAGCTTTCCGCTCAGACAGGGGTGGTGAATTCAACTCCGGCGAGTTCCCTGAGTACTGCGAAGGGCTCGGTGTCAAGCACTACACCACCGCACCTTATCACGCAGCAAAATGGGGGTGGTGGAGGAAAGAAGAAAATCAGACGGTGGTAGAATGGCTCGTTTGCTTACGAAGAGTATGGGCGTTCCATCATATTTCTGGGCGGAGGCCGCGTAAGACTGCTGTGTACTTGCTGAACAGGGCTCCTACCAGAAGCTTGGAGGGTGTCACTCCCATATGAGGCTGGCATGGCCGGAAACCAAGCTGCAGCACCTGCGTACTTTTGGGATTGTATGGCACATGTGAAGAAGACTGGACCAGGCATCACCAAACTCTCGGATCGCTCCACTCCCATGATCTTGTTGGGATATGAAGAAGGATCCAAAGCCTATCGTGTCTATGATCCAGTGTCGAAGAAGGTTCAGGTGACGCGCGATGTGATATTGAGGAGAGCAGGCCTTGGTCATGGAAGGCTCACCCAAGCAGCGTACGGTACCGGACAGTGCGAACGCAGCGACCTAACTCACCGTGGTGTACACACGGGCCATGGCGTGCACGAACTAGACACGGGAGGGCCGTGGTCACCAAGCCACGAAGCGCGAGGAAGGCGCCCCCACTACCCCGACATCTGGGGCGTCACCTCCCAGTTCTGAGACGCCACGGACTAAGCCACGCTCTGCTGGGATCGATGGGGCGATCCGCTAGGCCACGCCTCCCTCCCATGACGAGGCGCGCCGAGACACGGACTTTGGTCCTCTCCGCTACCGGCATGTCTCTGATATCCTGGATGAGACAGAGGGAGAGGCGGTGCGCGAGCGATGCAGCGGTGCCTACTCAGTGCGGGGAGCTCGCGATGTTGATGAAGCTTGGATGACACGGCGTGGAAGGCGGCCCATGATGAAGAAATGAAGTGCATCGCCGACAACCAGACCTGGGAGATCACCTCTCTCCTCACGGTCACAAGGCCATTGGACTAAAATGGGTTTACAAGGGAAGAGGGGATCCAGAGGCAACATTGTCAAGTACAAAGCACGCCTTGTCGCAAAGGGTATGCTCAGAAGGAGGGAGTGGATTTTGAAGAAGTTTTCGCTCCGTGGCGCGCATGGAAACAGTGCGCCTTCTCTAGCTCTCACAGCTCATTCACGTTGGGAAGTGTGCATCATGGATGTCAAATCTGCATTTCTCAATGGTGAACTGACGGAGGAGGTATAGTGACGCAACCGCCGGGGTATGTCACTGCAGGCCGTGAAGAAGCCGTTCTCAGATTGAAGAAGAAAGCTTGTACGGCTTGCGTCAACGCTCCACGGCATGGTTACGCTGAACTTGACGAAACACTGCATGATCTTGGCTTGCACGGAGTCCACTTGAAACATGCAGTTTATCGGCGCAGGAACAGTGAGTCATATCGGTTGGTAGGAGTATATGTTGACGATCTCATCATCACTGGCACGATACAGCTTCAATTCAAGAGTTCAAAGGGCAGATGAAACAGCTCTTCAAAATGAGTGACCTTGGCCTACTAAGCTACTACCTTGGAATTGAGGGTGGGTACAGAAAGAGGGTGAGATCACCCTCAACCAGCGGAGTTATGCTGAAAGAATTCTGAGCAAGCAGGGAGAGGAGTGCAACGACTGCAGCACTCCCATGGAATGCAGACTGGAAATTGAGGAAGGAAAGATGGCGTCCAAACATTGATGCTACTCCTACAGAAGCATGATTGGCAGTTTACGCTATCTGGTTCATAACTCGACCAGAATTGCTCATGCTGTGGGTATCGTCAGCCGGTTCATGGAGAATCCAAGCACTGATCATTGGGCAGCCAGATGAAGCAATCAAGGTACAATACAAGGCACTAAACAGTACGGGTGCAGCTACAAGGAGGGCAATGGCAGTGCGGTGCTGCGCGGTTACAGTGATAGTGATCACGCCGGCGACCTGGGCGCGATCGAAAGAGCACTTCTGGACAGGTATTTTTTCCTTGGTCAGAATCGATCAGCTGGAACATCTCAAAAGCAAAAAGTTGTGGCCATCAGTCTTGCGAAGCGGAGTACGTCGCTGCTGCAGCGGCGACCTGTCAGGGCTCTGGCTGAGCCGTTTCCTCGCTGATCTGCGGGACAAGAGCCGGAGAAGTTCACACTTTTGGTGGATAACAAGTCTGCAATTGCCTTGGCCAAGAATCCTGTTTTCCATGATCGAAAGCAAACATATAGATGTGAAGTTCCATTTTATTCGAGACTGCGTCGAAGAAGAATTCTCGAGCTTGAGCACGTTGGACTCACAATCAGCTGGCTGACATCTTGACGAAGGGTTGGGCAGAGTGCGTTTCATTGAGATGCGCAGAAAGCTGGCGATCATCGAGAGCAGCCGGAAACAATGAGCTTAAGGGGGAGAAATATTGACACTGCTAAGCTTGCATGTAGGGTAGTTTGTTTTTCTGTTGAATAAGCATGCATGGCAGTCGGTTGTGACGCGCCCATGCAGCTAGCTAGTGGAGGGTGCTACATGCACGAACCCGATTTGTTTTTCCTCTTTGTAATCTCCCGGACGTGGTCTACGCTGTGTGAGGCAATCGCGGGATGGCGCGATAGCTGCGGATCATGGCGAAGCGTCTGGGAGAAGTAGTTAGCTTTGCGCTTTGTACTGAGATAAGGAAAGAAATGAGAAAACAGAAAATGCTGCGACAGTTTCGGTAGCACAAAATCTCTTTCGTTCGTCTACCTCCGCCTCTCTCACTCGACTCATCTGATCGCTCTCGCTAAGTCCGGGCAACGACAATTGGCCTCAGAGCTATGTGGTGTTCGATCCACTTCCGGTGGCGGGCGAGGTGTCCGATCCGCGGCGAACATTGTCGGGCGACGAGAGGAGAAGAGAAGAAGAAGAAGGCCGGGACTGAGGCTGACGGCGGCGCAGAGTCACCGTCGTCCGGAGCGCCCCTTGCGCGGCCTCACGGGCACTGGGAGCGGCGAGCTCGCGCATCGTCGAGCGAGTCGTGCGGGAGACGGAGCCCTCCACTCCGTCCATGATGCTGACGCGCACCACATACATGGTGTGGTCGCTCTATATGGAGGTCAAGCTGCAAGGCGGCTATGCTCTGGCGGGCAGTCAGGACGGCACCGACGACGAGAGGGAGGATCGGCGCGCCCTCGCCGTTATTCTCACCGGCGTGCCGCCGGAGATGATGCGTGTGCTGGCGGCCAAGGATAGCGAAGGTCGCCTGGGAGACGATCAAGACTCTTCGTATGGGGAAGGTGAGCGCGTACGCGAGGCGAAGGCACAAGACGCCGCGGGAATTTGAGGATCTCCGGTTCAAGGACGGGAGTCCGTCGAAGATTTCGCGCTGCGGATCAACGGAAGTCGTGGCCGATCTGGAGCGGTACGGCGACCCGGTCACGGAGCACAAGGCATCCAGAAGTTATTGGGGTGGTGCCGCGGAAGTAGTACCGTCAGATGGCAATGGCCATCGAGTCCCTGATCGATTCAAGACGTTGTCGATGAGGAGCTCACCGGGCGCCGTCCGCGTGCGAGGATCATTACGACCTCGACGACGCCACGCAGGGCACAGGGCGTCTCCTGCTCACCCACAGAGGAGTGGCGGCCCGAGAAAAACAAGGCGGCGGCAGCGGGTCGTCATCCTCCGGTGGCGGCGACAAAAACAAGTCGCCCGCAAAGCCCAAATCTCAAGGCCAGACCAAGGGCGAGCCGTGGAACGCGGGCGCTGGCGGGTCTGGCGGCTCCGGCAACAAGAAAAAGAAAGGCAAGTGTCACTACTGCAAAAACCAGGCCACTGGAAAAAAAGATTGTGGAATCGGATCAGCAAGGCAAGACAGAGCAGCAAGGGAAGCATGAGCAGGCAACCTTGTCCGTGGCGAGGAGGCATGATCAAGGTCTGTTCATGGCCTGGTCACCGATGTGGTTGCCATCAGATCGCCGCACCCAAGCCGTTTTCCTCAACAAGAAGAAAAAGTGATCCTGTCCCTCCCCTGATGGCACATGGTTCTTTGACATGGCGCCAGCAGCCACATGACTGGCGAGAGGAGTATGTTTGCAGTGTTGGATGATGCGAGTTACATGGCACCGTCAGATTTGGGGACGGCTCCAAGGTGGCGATCCGTGGACGAGGCTCTGTGTATTCCGGTGCAAAGATGGGGAACAAAGAGCACTCATGATGTCTTTCATTCCAAGTCTGTGAAGAGCAACATTATATCTGTTGGCCAGTTGGATGAGGTGGGTGTGTTATCAGCATCAGGGATGGGATCATGTCAGTTCAAGACCCATGGGGGGTGTTCTAGCTCGGATCAAGCGCACTGAAAGCAGGTGTACACTGGTCTCTTGTCTATAGACACACCAGCGTGCTTGTTGACTCAAGGGGAGGAACAGACTTGGCATGGCATGCCAGGATGGGTCTCTCTTTATTCCGTGCACTCAAAGCCATGTCCAGCAAGCAGATGGTGCGGGGAATGCCCACCATTGATCACGACAGGAAAATGTGACGGGCTGCGCACTCGGCAAACAACACCGAGCTCCTTTCCACAGACCACAAGAGTACCGAGCTGAGAAGGGCTCGATGCTCGTTCACACGGATCTGTGTGGCCGACACGCAACGACACCAGGTGGGCAGCAAGTAGATTTTCTTCTGGTTGTTGACGATTACAGTCGATACATGTGGCTCGAGGCTCCTCAAGTCAAAAGACGAAGCGTTAGAGCGTTTCAGAAAAGTTCAGTTGATGGCCGAGGGGCAGAAGGAAAGTGCAAACTGCGAGCTTCCGCTTCAGACGGGTGGGTGTGAATTCAACTCCGGCGAGTTCCTCGAGTACTGCGAAGGGCTCGGGTGTCAAGCACACACCACCGCACCTTATTCACCGCAGCAAAATTGGGGTGGTGGAAAGAAGAAATCAGACGGGGGTGGTAGAAATGGCTCGTTGCTTACTGAAGAGTATGGGCGTCATCATATTTCTGGGCGGAGGCCGTAAAGACTGCTGTGTACTTGCTGAACAGGGTCCTACCAGAAGCTTGGAGGGTGTCATCCATAGGGCCTGGCATGGCCGGAAACCAAAGCGTGCAGCACCTGCGACTTTGGATGTATGGCACATGTGAAGAAGACTGGACAGGCCATCACACAACTCTCGGATCGCTCCACTCCCATGATCTTTGGGGATATGAAGAAGGATCCAAAGCCTATCGTGTCTATGATCCAGTGTCGAAGAAGGTTCAGGTGACGCGCGATGTGATATTGAGGAGAGCAGGCCTTGGTCATGGAGCTCACCAAGCGCGTCGGTACCGGACAGTGCACACGCCGCGACCTCAACCTCACCGTGGTGTACACCAGGGCCATGGCGTGCACGAAAGAACGGGAGGGGCCGTGGTCACCAGCCACGAAGCGCAGCGAAGGCGCCCCTACCCCGACATCTGGGGCGTCACCTCCCAGTTCTGAGACGCACGGACTAAGCCACGCCTTGCTGGGATCGATGGGGCGATCCGCTAGGCCACGCCTCCACCATGACGAGGCGCGCCGAGAAACGGATTTGGTCCTCTCCGCTACCGGCATGTCTCTGATATCTGGATGAGACAGAGGGAGAGGCGGTGAGCGAGCAGAGCAGCGGGTGCCTACTCAGTGCGGAGGAGCCTCGCGATGTTGATGAAGCCTTGGATGACACGGCGTGGAAGGCGGACATGAATGAAGGAAATGAAGTGCATCGCCACACAACCAGACCTGGGAGGATACCTCTCTCCCTCACGGTCACAAGGCTCATTGGACTATAAAATGGGTTTACAAGGTGAAGAGGGATCCAGCAGGCAACATTGTCAAGTAAAAGCACGCCTTGTCGCAAAGGGCTATGCTCAAAGAAGGAGGGAGTGGATTTTGAAGAAAGTTTTCGCTCCGGTGGCGCGCATGGAAACAGTGCGCCTTCTCCTAGCTCTCACAGCTCATTCACGTTTGGGAAGTGCATCACATGGATGTCAAATCTGGCATTTCTCAATGGTGTGAA
Organism: Thinopyrum elongatum; assembly: GCA_011799875.1. Taxonomy (NCBI): domain Eukaryota; kingdom Viridiplantae; phylum Streptophyta; class Magnoliopsida; order Poales; family Poaceae; genus Thinopyrum; species Thinopyrum elongatum. The sequence goes on along the minus strand of JAAAXO010000252.1, from coordinate 2,088 downwards.
CTGACGGAGGAGGTATTACGTGACGCAAACCGCCGGGGTATGTCACTGCAGGCCCGTGAAGAAGCCGTTTCAGATTGAAGGAAGAAAGCTTTGTACGGCTTGCGTCAAGCTCACGGGCATGGTACGCTGAACTTGACGAAACACTGCATGATCTTGGCTTGCACGGAGTCCACTTGAACATGCAGTTTATCGGCGCAGGAAACAGTGAGTCATATCTGTTGGTAGGAGTATATGTTGACGATCTCATCATCACTGGCACCGATACAGCTTCAATTCAAGAGTTCAAGGGGCAAAGATGCAACAGCTCTTCAAAATGAGTGACCTTGGCCTACTAAGCTACTACCTTGGAATTGAGGTGGTACAGAAAGAGGGTGAGATCACCTCAACCAGCGGAGTTATGCTGAAAGAATTCCTTGAGCAAGCAGGGATGAGTGAGTGCAACGCCTACGAGCACTCCCATGCGAATGCAGCGAAAATTGAGGAAGGAAGATGGGTCCAAACCATTTGATGCTATCCTCTAGAAGCATGATTGGCAGTTACGCTATCTGGTTCATATCGACCAGATATTGACTCATGCTGTGGGTACTCGTCACGCGGTTCATGGAGAATCCAAGCAATGATCATTGGGCAGCCTGTGTGAAGGAAGCAAATCCTAAGGGACATACAAGGCACTAAACAGTACGGTGCAGCTCAGGAGGAGGGCAATGGCAGTGCGGTGCTGCGCGGTTACAGTGATAGTGATCACGCCCGGGACACTGGGCGATCGAAAAGAGCACTTCTGACAGGTATTTTCCTTGGTCAGAATCGATCAGCTGACCATCTCAAAAGAAAAAAGTGTGTGGCCATCAGTTCTTGCGAAGCGCGAGTACGTCGTAGCTGCAGCGGCGGACCTGTAGGGCATCTGGCTGAGCCGTTTCCTCGCTGATCTGCTGGGACAAGAGCCGGAGAAGTTCACACTTTTGGTTGGATAAACAAGTCTGCAATTGCCTTGGCCAAGAATCCGTTTTCCATGATCGAAGCAAAATATAGATGTGAAGTTCCATTTTATTCGAGGACTGCGTACGAAAGAAAGAATTCTCGAGCTTGAGCAGCTTGGGACTCAACAATCAGCTGGCTGACATCTTGACGAAGGCTGTTGAAGCAGCGTGCGTTTCATTGAGATGCGTCAGAAGCGGCGATCATCCGAGAGCAGCCGGAACACATGAGCTTAAGGGGGAGAAATTATTGGACATGCTAAGCTCATGCATGTAGGGTATTTGTTTTCTGTTTGAATAAGCAATGCATGGCAGTCGTGGTTGTGACGCGCCATGCAGCTAGCTAGTGGGAGGGTGCTACATGCACGAACCCGATTTGTTTTTCCTTTTTGTAATCTCCGGACGTGGTCTACGCTGTGTGAGGCAATCGCGGGATGGCGCGATAGCTGCGGATCATGGCGAAGCGTCTGGGAGAAGTAGTTAGTAGTTAGCTTGCGCTGTACTGAGATAAGGAAAGAAGAAATGGAAAACAGAAAATGCCTGCGACAGTTTCGGTAGCACAAAATCTCTTTCGTTCGTCTACCTCCGCCTCTCTCACTCGACCTTCATGATCGCTCGCTAAGTCCGGCAACGAATCTATATATTGAGCACATACATATGATGACAGAGGAAAGTTATTCTGTCTAGAATATGATCATATGATAGGCACACACATAACCATCAAATAGTCGGCAGGTTGTGCTGAACATCATTGCAAGGTCATGATCATACTAATAAATTAGATGCTGTTGGATTTAGTGGTAGATAGACAGAGTGAAATAGGGATTGGGTTCCTAATCTCGATACAATGCTAAAATTAATCCATTTCAAGCAATATTGTTGTCCAAACAGCTCCTAGAGATTGCAAGAATTTTCGGAAAAATACTTGGTGTATAATTTGAAAGTACTTAGTCATGAATTATTATCCTGCTGTCCAACGTACGTATTCCTGGTTAATTAGCCTCAGCTAGCTAGTAGTGATTGCACTAATTTTAGATACCTTGACGTGCCATGCAGTTGCCAAATCAGACCGATAGAGCTAGTAAGCAGCATTGAGTGCGGCTAGAGTATTACA
>JAAAXO010000251.1:0-77568 GCA_011799875.1 Thinopyrum elongatum | reverse complement strand
GTAGGTGCAAATAGTTTTATAAGCTACTATATATAATTTACAAATAGGATGGAATCCCCCCCCCCCCTAGCTCTATAATCTAGTACAAATAATTTTACACATAGAGTTGAACCAGCTCTATAGTCTAGTACCAATAATTTTACACCATAGTTGAAGTAGCTCTAAAAGCTAGTTCAGATAAATTTACACTAGAGTTGAACTAGCTCTATAGCCTGTACTAATATTTTTACAGTAGAGGTGAACTAGCTCTAAGTAGTTAAATAATTGTACACTAGAGTTGAACTAGCTGCTGAGCCTAGTTCAAAAATAATTTAACACAGAGTGAACTAGCTCTATAAGTAGTTCAAATAATTTCACTAGAGTTGAACTAGCTCTATAAGCTGTTCAATAATTTTTACTAGAGTTGACCTATCTTTATAACCTAGTTCAAATAAGGGTACACAAGAGTTGAATTAGTTTTTATAATCAGTTATATATAATTTTACAATAGAGTTGAACTAGCCTATAACCTAGTACAAAAAATTGACACTAGAGTTAAACTAGCTTATAGTCTAGTACAAATAATTTACACTATAGATTAAATCAGCTCTATAACAGTAGTTCAATAATTTACACTAGAGTGAACTAACTCCAGCCTGGTACAAATATTTTACACTAGAGTTGAACTTGTTCATAATCTAGTTAAATAATTTTTACACTAGAGTTGAATGAGCCAATAGCCTAGTACAAATAATTTTACACGAGAGTTGAACTAACTCTATAAGCTAGTTCAAATAATTTACACTGGAGTTGAACTGCTTTATATCCTTGTACAAATATTTTAGCACTAGAGTTGAACTAGCTCTATAGGCTATTTAAAAAATATTACACTAGAGTTGAACTACCTCATAGCCTAGTACAAATAATTTTACACTAGAGTTGCACTAGCTATATACAGCTAGTTCAAATAATTTTACACTAGAGTTGAACTAGCTCTATAGCCTAGTACAAATAATTACATAGAGTTGAACTAGCTCTAAAGCCTAGTTCAAAACATTTTACACAAGAATTGAACTAGTTCTATAATTATTAGTACATAATTTTACACTAGAGTTTAACTAGCTCATATAACCCCATAGAAAATAATTTGACACTTTGAGTTGAAAACAGCTCTATAGCCCAGTACAATTTTTACACTATAGTTGAGCTAGCTCTATAACTATTCAAATAATTTTACACTAGAGTTGAACTAGCTCAATCCTATTACAAAATAATTTTCACTAGAGTGAACTAGATCTAAAGCTAGTTCGAATAATTTTACACTAGAGTTAATAACTGCTCTATGGCCTAGTACAATAATTTACACTAGAGTTGAACTAGCTCTATAAGCCTAGTTCAAATAATTTACACAAGAATAGAAACTAGCTATACTAGTACAAATATTTTACAATAGAGTTGAACTAGCTCTAAACTAGTTAAATAATTTCACACTAGAGTTGAACTGCTCTATAGACTAAACAAATAATTTACCACCAGAGTTGAACTAGCTCTATAACTAGTCAAATAATTTTACACTAGAGTTGAACTAGCTCTATAAGCTAGTTCAAATAATTTACACTAGATTTGAACTAGCTCTATAGCATAGTATAAATAATTTTATACTAGAGTTTAATTACCTTTATAAGCTTGTTCAAATAAATTTTACACTAGAGTTGAACTAGCTCTATAGGCTAGTTCAAATAATTTACACAAGATTGAACTATTTATAACTAGTCATAATAATTTTAACTCTAGAGTTAACTAGCTCTATATAATAGTACAAAATTAATGTACACTTGAGTTGAACTAGTTCTATAGCCTAGTACAAATAATTTTGCATATAGTGAACTAGTCTATAAGCTAGTTCAAATAATTTTATACTAGAGTTGAACTAGCTATAAGCCTAGTACAAATAATTACAGTACAGTTGAAAATAGCTCTATAGCCTAGTCAATAATTTTACACTGTAGTTGAACTGCTAATAGCCTAATTCAAATAATTTTACACAAGAATTGAACTAGTTCCTAATCTAGTACAAATATTTTACACTAGAGTTGAACTACCTCTATAAGTAGTTAAAATAATTTCACAACTAGAGTTGAACTAGCTCTATAGCCTAGTACAATAATTTTACACTAGAGTGAACTAGCTCTATAAGGTAGTTCAAATAATTTTACACTAGAGTTGAACTAGCTCTATAGCCTAGTTAATTAATTTACAATAGATTTGAACTAGCTCTATAGCCTAATTCAAATAATTTACAAAGAAAATGAACTAGTTCTATAATCTAGTACAAATATTTTTACACTAGAGTTGAACTAGCACTAAGGTAGTTAAATAATTTCACACTAGAGTTGAAACAAGCTCTATACCTAGTACAAATAATTTTAACGAGAGTTGAGCTAGCTCTATAAGCTAGTTCAAATAATTTTACACTAGAGTTGAACTAGATCTAACAAGCTAGTTCAAAAATTTTTACACAAGAATTGAACTAATCTAGACGCCAGTACAAATAATAATTTTACACTAGAGTTTAACTAACTCTTAAGCTAGTTCAAATAATTTACACTAGAGGTGAACTAGCTCTATAGACTAGTTCAATAATTTTACATAAGAATTGAACTAGTTCTATAATCAAGTGCAAATATTACACTAGAGTTGAACTAGCTCTATAAGCTAGTTAAAATAATTCACCATAGAGTTGAAATAGCTCTATAGCCTAGTACAAATACTTACACAGAGTTGAACTAGCTCTATAGCCTAGTACAAATAATTTACACTAGAGTTGAATAGCTCTATAAGCTATTCAAATAATTTTATACTAGAGTTGAACAGCTCTATAGCCTAGTACAAATAATTATACAGTACAGTTGAACATAGCTCTATAGCCTAGTTCAAATAATTTACACGTAGTTGAACAGCTCCATAGCCTAATTCAAATATTTTACCAAGAATTGAACTATTCCATAATCTAGTACAAATATTTTACAGTAGAGTTGAACTACCTCTATAGACTAGTTCAAATAATTTTAACATAAGAATTGAACTAGTTCTATAATCAAGTGCAAATTTTTTACACTAGAGTTGAACAGCTCTATAAGCTAGTTAAATAATTTCACCATAGAGTTGAACTAGTCTATAGCCTAGTACAAATACTTTTAAACACAGAGTTGAACTAGCTCTATAGCCTAGTACAAAATATTTACAACTAGAGTTGAAAGCTCTATAAGCTAGTTCAAATAATTTAAACTAGAGTTGAACTAGCTTCAGAGCCCTAAACAAATTATAACAGTACAGTTGAACTAGCTCTATAGCCTAGTTCAATAATTTTACACTGTAGGTTGAACTAGCTCAATAGCCTAATTCAAATAATTTTACACAAGAATTGAAAGTTCCATAATCTAGTACAAATATTTTTACACTAGAGTTGAACTACCTATAAGGTAGTTAAAAATAATCACACTAGAGTTGAACTAGCTCTATAGCCTAGTACAAAGAATTTACACCAGAGTTGAACTAGCTCTCTATAAGCTAGTTTCAATAATTAAGCACCAGATTTGAACTACCATCTATAAAGCTAGTTCAAATAATTTTACACTAGAGTGGAACTAGCTTATAGCCTAGTATAAATAATTTTACACTAGAGTTTAACTACCTTATAAGCTAGTTTCAAAATTTACACTAGAGTTGAACTAGCTCTATAGGCTAGTTCAATAATTTTACACAAGAATTGAACTAGTTCTATATTCTAGTACATATAATTACACGAGAGTTTAACAAGCTCTATTACACTAGTACAATAATTAGCACTGAGTTAACTACTGTATAGCCAGTACAATTTTTTACACTATAGTTGAACTAGCTCTATAAGCTAGTTCAAATGTTTTTACACTAGAGTTCAACTAGCTCTATAAGCTAGTTCGAATAATTTACACTAGAGTTAAACTTGCTCTATGGCCTAGTACAAATAATTTTACCCTAGAGTTGAACAGCTCTATGACCTAGTTCAAATAATTTACACAAGAATTGAACTAGTACTATAGCCCAGTACAATTTTTTTTACACTATAGTTGAGCTAGCTTCTAAGCTAGTTCAAATAATTTTACACTAGAGTTGAACTAGCCTATAGACTAGTACAAATAATTTTACACTAGAGTGTGACTAGCTGTATAAGCTAGTTAAAAATTTTACACTAGATTTGGAACTATCTCTATAACCCTAGTTCAAATAAGTTACACAAGAGTTGAACTAGTTTTATAATCTTAGTATATATAATTTCAATAGAGTTGAACTTGCTCTATGTCTAGTACAAATAATTTTACACTAGAGATGAACTAGCTCTATAAGCTAGTTCAAATAATTTACAATATAGGTGAACTAGCTCTAAAGTAGCAGTTCAAAAATTTACACTAGAGTTGAACTAGCCCTATAAGCTAGTTCAAATACTTTTACACTAGAGTTCAACTATCTTTAAGCTATGTAAGTTCAAATAAGTTTAACAATAGTGAACTAGTTCTGTAATACCAGTTATATATAATGTACACTAGGAGTGTTGAACTAGCTCTATAGGCTAGTTCAATTAATTTAACACAAGAATGAACTAGTTCTATAAACTCTACTACATATATTTACCACTAGAGTTTAACTAGCTCTATACACTAGTACAAATAATTTGACACTTGAAGTTGAACTAGCTATGTAGACAGTACAATTTTTTTTACACTATAGGAACTAGCTCTATAAGCTAGTTCAAAATAATTTACACATAGAGTTGAACTAGCTCTATAGCCTATACAAATAATTTTCACTAGAGTTGAACTAGCTCTATAAGGTAGTTAAATAATTTACACTAGAGTTGAACTAGCTCTATGGACTAGTTACAATAATTTACACCAGAGTTGAAATGCTATATAAGCTAGTTCAAATAATTTACATAGAGTTGAACTAGCCTATAAGGTAGTTCAAATAATTTACTCTAGAGTTGAACTAGCTCTTAAAAGCTAGTTCCAATAATTTACACTAGATTTATCTAGCTCTATGGCCTAGTACAATTAATTTACATAGAGTTGACTAGCTCTATAGCCTAGGTAAAATATTACACAGAAGAAATAGTACTATATGATACAAATATTTTACACTAGATTTGAACTAGCTCTATAAGCTAGTTAAAATAATACACTAGAGTTGAAAATAGCTCTATAGCCTAGTAAAAATAATTTTTCAACCAGAGTTGAACTAGCTCTATAAGCAGTGCGAATAATTTACACTAGAGGTAAAATAGATCTATGCTAGTACAAATAATTTATTACACTAGAGTTGAACTAGCTATACCAAGTTCAAATAATTTTACACAAGAATAGAATCTAGTATATAATCTGTAACAATTTTATTTTTACCCATAGAGTTGAACTAGCTCCTATAGCTAGTTTAAATAATTTCACACTAGATTGAACAGCCCTATAGCCTAGAAAAATAATTACATTTTTTTACCTAGAGTTTGAACTAGTCTATAGCTAGTTATACCTGATTGACACTATAGTCGTAACTAGCCTCATAAGATAGTTCAAATAATTACACTAGAGTTGAACTAGCTCTATAGACATAGTATAAATTAAGTTTATACTAGAGTTTAACTACCTTATAAGCTTGTTCAAATAATTTTTACACTAGAGTGAACTAGCTCTATAGGCTAGTTTGAATAATTTTACACAAGAATGAACTAGTTTATAATCTAGTACATATAATTTTACTCTAAGTTTAACTAGCTCTAACAATGTAGACAAATAATTTTACACTTTGAGTTGAACTGCTCTATAGCCTTAGACAATAATTTTACATATAGTTTGAATAGCTTAAAGCTAGTTCAAATAATTTTACACTTAAGTTGAACTAGCTCTATAGCCTAGTGCAACTAAGTTCACAAACTAGAGTTGAACTAGCTCTATAAGCTAGTTCAAATAATTTTAAAAAACACTAGAGTTGAACTAGCTCTAAGCCTAGTACATAATAGTTACACTAGAGTTGAAAGTAGCTCTCACTACCCTAGTCAAATAATTTTACACCAAGAGTTGAAACTAGTTCTATAATATAGTATATATCATTTTAACTAGAGTTAAGCTACCTATACCCTAGTACAAATAATTTAACACTAGATTGAACTAGCTCTATAGAATAGTTCAAATTATTTTAAAAAGATTGAAAAGTGCTATAATCTAGTACATATAATTTTACAGAAGTTAACTAGCTCATACCTAGTACAAATAATTTGACACTTGAGTGAAAATAGCTCATAAGCCCGATACAATTTTTTAAACTATAGTTGAGCTAGCTCATAAGCTAGTTCAAATAATTTTACACTAGAGTTGAACTAGCTCTATATCATTACAAATAATTTTACACTAGAGTTGAACTAGCTCTAAAGCTAGTTCGAATAATTTTACACTAGAGTTGAAACTTGCTCTAGGCCTAGTAAAATAAATTTTACAACTAGAGTTGAACTAGCTTCTATAGCCTAGTTCAATAATTTTACACAAGATAGAATAGAACTAGTTAATATAATCTAGTACAAATATTTTACACTAGAGTGAACGCTCTATAAGCTAGTTAAAATATTTTCACACTAGAGTGGAACTAGCTCTATAGCCTAGCAAATAATTTTACACCAGAGTTGAACTAGCTTATAAGCTAGTTCAAATAATTTTACACAAGAGTGAACTAGCTCTATAAGCTATTCAAATAATTTTACACTGAGTAGTTGAACTAGCTCTATAGCCTAGTATAAATAATTTATACTAGAGTTAATACCTTATAAGCTGTTCAAATAATTTTACACCAGAGTTGAAATAGCTCTATGGCTAGTTCGAATAATTTTACACAAGAATTGAACTATTTATAATCTAGTACTATAATTTTACTCAGAGTTTAACTAGCTACTACTAATAGTTACAAATAATTTTCACACTTGAGTTGAAACTAGCTCTATAGCCTAGTACAAATAATTGCACTATGTTGAACTAGCTCTATAAGCTAGTTCAAATAATTTACCAACTAGAGTTGAACTAGCTCTTATAGCCTAGTACAAATAATTATACAGTACAGTTGAACTAGCTCTATAGCCTAGTTCAAATAATTTTACACTAGTTGAAATAGCTATGTAGCCAATTAAATAATTTACACTAGAGTGAAGTGTGTACTATAGCCCTAGTTCAAATAATTTTACACAGAGTGAACTGTTCTATAATATAGTATAAAATATTTTAATAGAGATTAACTAGCTTCTAACCCTAGTTACAAATAATTTTACACTAGAGTTGAACTAGCTTATAGACAAGTACAAATAATTTACACTAGAGTTGAACTAGCTCTATAAGAGTTAAATAATTTTAACTAGAGTTGAACTATCTCTATTACCCTAGTTCAAAATAGTTAAAAGAGTGAACTAGTTTATAATCTAGTATATATAATTTTAAACTAGAGTTGAACTAGATCTATAGTCTTGACAAATAATTTTACACATATAGATGAACAGCTCTATCTAGTAAATAATTTTACAAATAGTTGACTAGTCTATAAGTTGTCTATAATTTTACACAGAGTTGGACTAGCTCTATAGCGCAGACAATATATTTACCACTAGAGTTAACTACTCTTAAGCTAGTTCAAATAATTTTACACTAAGAGTTGAACTAGTTCTCTATATCCTAAAATAATTTTACACTAGAGTTGAAACTAGCTCTTAGAAAGCTAGTTCGAATAATTTTACACTAGAGTGTAAACTTGCTCTATGGCATAGTTAAAAATAATTTACATCGAGAGTGAAATAGCTCTATAGCTAGTTCAAATAATTTACACAAGAATAGAACTAGTAACTAATCTAGTACACAATATATTTTTACATAAGTTGAACTCTCTAAAGCTAGTTAAAATAATACACTAGAGTTGAACTAGCTCTATAGCCTAGTACAAATAATTTACACCAGATGAACTAGTCTATAAGCTAGTTCAAAATAATTTACACAGAGTTGAACTAGCTCTATAAGCTATTTCAAATAATTGTTACACTAGATTTGATACTAGCTCTAAGCCAGTATAAATAATTTATACTAGAGTTAATACACTTTATAAAGCTGTTCAAATAATTACACAGAGTTGAATAGCGTTGGCTAGTTGAAATAATTTTCACAAGAATTGAACTATTATAATCTTATACATATAATTTTACTCTAGAGTTTAACTAGCCTCTACAATAGTACAAATAATTTTACACTTGAGTTGAACTAGCTCTATAGCCTAGTACAATAATTTTGCAATAGGTTGAACTAGCTCTAAAGCTAGTTCAAATAATTTACACTAGAGGTTGAACTAGCTCTATAGCCTAGACAAATAATATACAGTACAGTTGATGAATAGTCTATAGCCTAGTTCAAATAATTACACGTAGGAATAGCTCTGGAGCCAATCCAAATAATTTTCACTAGAGTTGAAGTAAGTCTATAGCCTAGTTCAAATAATTTTACACAGAGTTGAACAGTTCATATAATAAGTAAATCATTTTACACTAGAGTTAACTAGCTTTATACCCTAGTACAAAAATTTTACACTAGAGTTGAACTAGCTCTATAGACAATACAATAATTTACACTAGGTTGAACTAGCTCATATAGCTAGTTAAATTTTACACTAGAGTTGGAACTATCTCTAAACCCTAGTTAAACTAAGTTACACAGAGTTGAAACAGTTTTATAATTAATATATAATTTACACTAGAGTGAACTTAGTCATAGTTGACAAAATCTTTCATACAGAGAGATCATCTGGAAAGCTAGAAAGATATAGACGCTAAGATAAGGACATAGTGTAAAATTATTTGAACTAGCTTATAAAGCTAGTTAAACTCTGGTGTAAAATTATTTGTTCTAGGCTATAGAGCTTGTTCAACTCTAGTGTAAAACTATTTGAACTAGCTTATAGAGCTAGTTCAACTATAGTGTAAAAATATTTGTACTAGACTATAGAGCTAGCTCAACTCTAGTGTAAAAGTATTTGTACTAGGTTATAGAGCTAGTTAACTCTAGTGAAAAAGTACATATACTATATTATAGAACTAGTTCAACTCTTGTGTAAAATTATTTGAACTAGGCTATAGAGCTAGTTCAACTCTAGTGTAAAATTATTTGTACTAGGCTATAGAGTGTGACGCCCCCGGCCTAATCGTGCACTAATCATACACGCAAATGCACACGATCAAGCCTAAGGACTCACGGGAAGATATCACAACACAACTCTAAAACATAAATAAAGTCATACAAGCTTTATATTACAAGCCAGGGGCCTCAAGGGCTCGAATACAAAAGCTTGCGTACAAGCGTCAGTGGAAGCATCAGATATCTGAGTACATATATAAAGGAAAACACAGAAAAACCCTTAGAAGGCGGGGCAAAAGAAAAACAGTAAGATCGAAAGGCGTAGGCCTCCTGCCTGGTACCCTCCGATCCTACTCCTGGTCGACGGCAAGCTCGAGGTAAAATCCACCCTCGGGGTAGTAGTAGTCGATCGACGGCGCATCTGTCTCAGGGGCTCTGTCCTCTGGTCTCGACAAACTGATATGGGGAAAAGGAAAACAAAGCAACCGTGAGTACTCAGAAGTACTCAGCAAGCAAGGATCTACACTACATATGCAACATTTTCAAGGGGAGGCTGTATATGTGGACTGGGCTGCAGAAATGCCAGAATAGAGAGAAGGCCTAGTCCTATTGAAGACTAGCATCTTCAGCGGTCTTGCAGCATTAGAAGAGTGTAGATTAGTACCATATTAAGGTCAGTACTATCAATAAGTCTCAACCTCACCCAGAGATCCTTTCTCGACTTCCTGCGAGAAAGCAATCCCAGAGCCATACAGTCATCAACCTCGTCCTGAGATCCCTTCTCGACTCCCTGCGAGAAGCAATCCCAGAGCCATAGTATCCAATTCCAATTGTATCAATCGGGATACAACTCCGAGTGTCCGTTACCGAGGATCCGGCTATGCATAGATTAGTTCTTCCCTGCAGGGGTGCACCAACTTACCCATCACGCTCGCTTAACTCCGGCCGGACATACTTTTCCGGGTCATGCCCGACCTCGATCAAACGACACACCGCAGCCCTACCTAAAGCTCAGCAGAGAGGTCCCCGCCGGTCTACCTCCTAACACTCAGGGGTCTTGGGCCATCGCCCTGTGCACTCCAGGTCGTTGCGAGCAGGGTGGATACCAGCGCCAACGACACGATCCGAGCCGGCCACAATGCTGAACTGGACGTCTGACAGAACTGTCGGCTGATACTATGATGCAGAACGCCCATACTATGCCCACGTGATGGTTAGTGCTATCGGGCCAGAGGCCCACTCAGATCACATATCCAAACCGTTAGTACCTTGGAGGTTGCGGTAACAAGCAGAGACTCGCGAAAGATGTGACCCCGTCGCCCCGTCTCGAGGACTTGCGGCAAGGGCCAAGAATGCCCGGCCACGCCTCGTATCCATCACTCGGGCACCATACAGGCAACCCATCTTCACAACACACGCCTCTCAGGCGCACGCGGGTACCCCTCAGGGTCGACCCGCCTTCCAAGTAACCGTGTAAAGTTATCCGTGTGTCCATAACATCAGGGGAATCCGAGGTATCACCCTCGTTGGATTCCTACTCGATGTATCTGTCAAGGTGAACTCGGAGGAATCAGCCTCGCTGGGTTCACACTTGAGGTGTTGTACGACGGTGTCGTTATCGGAAGCGGTGAAGGAGGAATCACCCTCGATGACCACGACCGTATAGCTATTCTACAGAGTTAACATCAGAAGTGCTACAAGCGGTTTCACCCTCGGCACTCGATAGTAACGCTGCTGTGTCGTTACAACTAATGGGGTGATGTGCGGTGCCGGGGCCTGGACTTCAATCCCGTTGATCGGGTCTTCGGATAATCCAGCGGGGCAGTCGGGATAAGTGGGGTCACTGATAGGTCTCTACCCAGCTTATACTAAGCAATTTAGGATATGCGGGTAATTATCAACAGTAGGTTACAATAAACAGGCTATGCATCAGAATAGGTAAAGCAGCAGCAGTAGCAATTCTAATGCAAGCATGAGAAATTAGAATGGGCGATATCAGTATGCTCAAAGGGGGGGGGGGCTTGCCTGGTTGCTCTGGCAAGGAGGGGTCGTCAATACCGTAGTCGATCGGGGCTCCTGAGCTGCGTCGGCCTCGGGGACGACGTCGATGTCGGGGTGTAACGAGAGAGAAGAGGGGGAGGAAACAAGTAAATACATGGCAACATAAGCAACACGATGTTCGACATGGCAATACGCAGTACTAGGGGTAGTCTAACGCAGTACTACACGTATCAGACGGAGCGGGAGAATATCTGACGATATTTCCCGGGTCTTTGTAATTATCGGACAGACGATCCGGAGGGGGACGGTTCCATGTTCAGATAGATAGGGACGCGTGACGGACGAACGGACCGCGTATCCGAATTCGTCTCGTCGTTCTGAGCAAGTTTCATGTACAAAGTTTTTCAATCTGAGCTACGGATTATTTTATATAATTTTCTAAAGTTTTAAAATGGATTTATGAATTATTATTAATTCAGTCAATGGTCAACAGTTGACCAGTCAATGTTGACTGGTCAACAGGGTCAAACTGGACCCACATGTCATAGTCTAATTACACTAACTAATAGATTAACCCTAATTAGCAAATAAACCTATTTACTTAAACTAAACAGTATTAATTAACTAATTAGTTATATTAATTAATTATTTCAATTAACATTTATTATTTATTATTATTTTTTTAAAAACTTTAGGGGCGGGGCCCCACTGTCATAGACCCAGAGGGCCTAACGGGCGCTCGGGCGCGCGGGCGCCCGACCTGGGCGAAGCCCGAGTGGGCGCGGCTGGGCACCGGCGCGACGCCGGAGCGCACGAGGGCAGCCGGGCAGGAGTGGGCGACGGGCGCGGCCGGCTGGCCGGAGCGGCAGGGGCGGCGGCGTGGGGCGGTGGCCGGATCGGGGCAGCGCGGAGGCGGAGGCGGCGGTGACCGCGGGTCGGCGCGAGCGCGCGCGCGGTGGCGCGGGACGCGGCCGGAGCGTGGCGCGGGCGAGGCGACGCGGGGAGCGCGCGGGAGTGGCGCGAGGCGTGTGGTGACCGGCGACCGGGGGGGAAAAGGAGGCAGGGGGCGGCTCACATCGGGCGAAGAAGAGGGGCGACGGCAGGCGGCGAGTGCCACGGAGGCCGGGGCGAGCGGCGGTCCAGGGTCGGGGGCGAGGCCGCGGTTGTTGGCGTGGGGGCCGGTGGCGGCGACCGGTCCGGGCGGCGAAGGAGAGGAGGCGGAGGCGAGGTGCGGGCGACGGCGTCGCCAGAGGAGGGGGAGAGCGCCGACGCGGGCGCCGGTGGTGGTCACCGTGGGCGGGGGCGACGGGCGCCGGCTGGAGCGCCGAGCTCCAGTGGCGGCGGCGGGGTCGACCCGGACGGGGGGGGGGATCGGGGGTGGAGTGGGGGTGGGCTAGGGTTCGGTTGGGGGGAGTGGGGGTTATTGGGGGGAAGAGGTGGGCAGCCTGGGCCGTCAGCTGGGCCGTGGCCCCAGTGGGGTTTCTCTTTTTCCTTTTTTTTTTGTTCTGCTTTCTTTTCTCTTTTCTTTTTATTTATACTCATTTCTCTGTTTTGTAAATAGTTAGGCCCCATATTGAATTTTGTAAAACATGGCAAATGTCCCAATAATTACTAGGCATTACCTACCACTACCAAAAATTAGTATGGAGGCAATTGGAGTTCACACAATTTTTATAATATTTAATATGCATTAATCCTTGCTGTTCTGATAATGTTAGAGTCACTTAATTAATTTATTATTGTTGGTTATAATTTTAGAATAGCCTCTGCAATATTTGTTATTTATCGAACATTTTAGTTTCTATGTTGAACAACTTTTATTTTCCACTTTCATTTAAATTTGGACTTTGAGTTAGGAGTTGAAATGCAATATGATGCAAATGATGATTAGGCACTGATAATCATGATGACATGGCATAATCAAAAGGGGGTTACTGTGGCTAACCACTGGGGGTGTTACAAATCTCCTCTACTAACAAGAATTCTCGTCCCGAGAATTAAGAAGTAGAAGGAAAAAGTTCGGGGTATTCCGCACGAAGACTATCCTCGCGTTCCCAAGTGGCTTCATCTTCAGTATGATTTGACCACTGCACTTTGAGGAACTTGGTAACCTTTTGACGGGTCCAACGTTCAGCTTCATCGAGGATGCGGATCGGATGTTCCTTATATGAAAGATCATCATGCAATTCGAGCATTTCGTGATCCACAGCTCGGTGCAGAGATTCCTTGAAGCATTTACGTAGTTGCGACACATGGAAGACGTCGTGGATATGAGAGAATTGCGGCGGCAACTCCAATTTATATGCCACCTGACCACGTCTAGCAATAATGCGGAAAGGACCAATGTAGCGTGGAGCTAGCTTGCCCTTGATTCCGAAACGGTGAGTGCCCTTCATAGGGGTGACACGTAGATAAGCTTGATCACCAGGTTGATAAGTCAAACCCAATCGTTTACGATCATAGTTGCTCTTCTGGCGGTCCTGAGCCGCCTTGAGATTTTCTCGAACGATACGGACTTGTTCTTCGGCATGTTGAATAATATCCGGTCCCACGAGCGGTCGTTCCCCAGTTTCTGACCAATTCAGAGGGGTTCGACACTTACGTCCATATAGAACTTCGAAGGGGGCCATTTTCAAACTGGCTTGATAGCTGTTGTTATAAGAGAACTCGGCATATGGGAGAGATTCTTCCCACTTCTTGCCGAAAGAAATAACACAAGCTCGTAGCATATCTTCAAGCACTTGATTGACTCGCTCAACTTGGCCTTGGGATTGTGGGTGATAAGCTGAACTCCAGGTAATATGAGTTCCCATAGCTTCTTGGAAACTTTCCCAGAACTTTGAGGTGAAAAGTCCGCCACGGTCCGAACTGATCTCCTTCGGAATACCGTGGAGTGAAACAATTCTGGAGATATATAACTCTGCTAACTGACTAGCAGTGATAGTTTCCTTAACGGGCAGAAAGTGTGCAACCTTAGAGAGTAGGTCGACGACGACAAGAATAGCATCATGACCCTTCTGTGACCTGGGAAGGCCAGTAATGAAATCCATTTGCACTTTATCCCATTTCTATAGAGGAATAGGCAACGGTTGCAGAATTCCAGCAGGTTTCTGATGTTCTGCTTTAACGCGACGACACACATCACATTCGGCAATATATCGAGCATAATCCTGCTTCATTCTAGACCACCAGTACCTTTGACGGAGATCACGATACATTTTGGTGCTACCCGGATGAATAGACAACGGGGTATCATGTGCCTCCTTCATAACTTTGTCAGTCATAAGCTCGAAGCGAGGTACGACAATGCGGTTTCTGAAATACAAGGTTCCATCTTCAGATAGCGAGAAATCCCTGTACTTTTCATGGTGAAGATTTTCATTCATCAGATCAACTTCAGCATCTTTAGCTTGCGCATTCTTAACAGCTTTCTCAAGATCTGGTTGTATCACGAGATTATTAAGTGAACCCTTTGGAACAATAAGCAGATTCAGCTTGCACAGTTCTTCATAAAGATGAGGTTGAGCTCGCCTAACCATGAGGTTGTCGCAATAGGACTTGCGGCTTAAGGCATCAGCCATCACATTAGCCTTGCCTGGGGTATAAGAAATACCCAAATCATAGTCCGCAATGGCCTCCATCCATCTTTGCTGACGGAGGTTTAGAGATGGTTGAGTGAACAAGTACTTTAGACTTTTATGATCCGTGTAGATCTCGCAACAATTACCGATAAGGTAATGTCGCCACAACTGCAGTGCATACATGACAGCAGCTAGTTCTAGATCATGTACCGGATAATTCTCTTCATGTGGGCGCAACTGACGAGAGCCATAGGCAATCACTTTACGCTCTTGCATTAGGATACAACCTAATCCTTCACGGGATGCGTCACAATAAATGGTGAAATCTTTGCGGGAATCTGGAGGAGCAAGTAGTGGGGCAGATGTCAGCTTGTCTTTGAGTGTTTGAAAACTTTCCTGACATTTGTCGGTCCATTCAAACTTAACGCCTTTGTGAAGCAGATCAGTCAAAGGCTTAGCAATCTTGGAAAAATTCTCGACAAAACGACGGCAATAACTTGCAAGACCGAGAAAACTTCTCACTTGCTTGACAGTCTTCAGTGGAGTCCAGTCAAGAATAGCCTGAACTCGTTCTTGGTTAACAGCAATACGTGGGCAGGTAGTCAAAGAGATTGACGATGATAACACAGATCAGCGAGGGGCAAGGATGGCATTGCCGTTCATGAATTCAATTAACATCTCGGAAGAACTCAAAATGTTGACGCTGAACACGACACATTTTTCCGGGAGATTCCAAAAGTGTCAAATAACGGTAAGCGAGGTATACGATAACTTGGAAAGAAAAAAAGGTAAACAACCCAATGGAAAGGAAAATGATTATCAGACTAATCAGATCAAGGAAAGGATCAGTTGCGAATATCCAGCTCTCCGGGAGAATGTGATTACGAGATCCTAATGTTGGAGTTAGTAAAATTTTAACCCGAGTAAAAGACAGATTAGAGTCCCAGAGTAAAGGTCGAGGAGTAATAGATCCTAATACCAACCAATTGCCGACGTGGGCCCGTAAGCCACACAGCCAAGTTAGTAAATTAGTTTTCGAACCACTAGACTCAACTTCGGCCAAGGAGTTGGAAAGGGGGGTTCCTACAGTCAGTCGGCTCTGATACCAACTTGTGACGCCCTCGGCCTAATCGTGCACTAATCATACACGCAAATGCACACGATCAAGCCTAAGGACTCACGGGAAGATATCACAACACAACTCTAAAACATAAATAAAGTCATACAAGCTTTATATTACAAGCCAGGGGCCTCGAGGGCTCGAATACATAAGCTTGCGTACAAGCGTCAGCGGAAGCATCAGATATCTGAGTACAAATATAAAGGAAAACACAAAAAAACCCTTAGAAGGCGGGGCAAAAGGAAAACACTTCGATCGAAAGGCGTAGGCCTCCTGCCTGGGACCCTCCGATCCTACTCCTGGTCGACGGCAAGCTCGAGGTAAAATCCACCCTCGGGGTAGTAGTAGTCGATCGACGGCGCATCTGTCTCAGGGGCTCCATCCTCTGGTCTCGACAAACTGATATGGGGAAAAGGAAAACAAAGCAACCATGAGTACTCAGAAGTACTCAGCAAGCAAGGATCTACACTACATGTGCAACATTTTCAAGGGGAGGCTGTATATGTGGACTGGGCTGCAGAAATGCCAGAATAGAGAGAAGGCCTTGTCCTAGTGAAGACTAGCATCTTCAGCGGCCTTGCAGCATTAGAAGAGTGTAGATTAGTACCGTATTAAGGTAGTAGTATCAATAAGTCTCAACCTCACCCAGAGATACTTTCTCGACTTCCTGCGAGAAAGCAATCCCAGAGCCATACAGTCATCAACCTCGTCCTGAGATCCCTTCTTGACACCCTGCGAGAAGCAATCCCAGAGCCATAGTATCCAATTCCAATTGTATCAATCGGGATACAACTCCGATTGTCCGTTACCGATGATCCGGCTATGCATAGATTAGTTCTTCCCTGCAGGGGTGCACCAACTTACCCATCACGCTCGCTTAACTCCGGCCGGACATACTTTTCCAGGTCATGCCCGACCTCTGTCAAACGACACACCGCAGCCCTACCTAAAGCTCAGCAGACAGGTCCCCGCCGGTCTACATCCTAAGCACTCAGGGGTCTTGGGCCATCGCCCTGTGCACTCCGGGTCGTTGCGAGCAGGGTGGATACCAGCGCCAACGGCATGATCCGACCCGGCCACAATGCTAAACTAGACGTCTGAAAGAACTGTCGGCTGATACTACGATGCAGAACGCCCATACTATGCCCACGTGATGGTTAGTGCAATCGGGCCAGAGGCCCACTCAGATCACATATCCAAACCGTTAGTACCTTGGGGGTTGCGGTAACGAGCAGAGACTCACGAAAGATGTGACCCCGTCACCCCGTCTCGAGGACTTGCGGCAAGGGCTAAGAATGCCCGGCCACGCCTTGTATCCATCACTCGGGCACCATACAGGCAACCCGTCTTCACAACACACGCCTCTCAGGCGCACGCGGGTACCCCTCAGGGTCGACCCGCCTTCCAATTAACAGTGTAAAGTTATCCGTGTGTCCATAACATCAGGGGAATCCGAGGTATCACCCTCGTTGGATTCCTACTCGATGTATCTGTCAAGGTGAACTCGGAGGAATCACCCTCGCTGGGTTCACACTTGAGGTGTTGTACGACGGTGTCGTTATCGGAAGCGGTGAAGGAGGAATCACCCTCGATGACCACGACCATATAGCTACTCTACAGAGTTAACATCAGAAGTGCTACAAGTGGTTTCACCCTCGGCACTCGATAGTAACGCTGCAGTGTCGTTACAACTAAGGGGGTGATGTGCGGTGCCGGGGCCTGGTCTTCAATCCCGTTGATCGGGTCTTCAGATAATCCAGCGGGGCAGTCGGGATAAGTGGGGTCACTGATAGGTCTCTACCCAGCTTATACTAAGCAGTTTAGGATATGCAGGTAATTATCAACAATAGGTTACAATAAACTGGCTATGCATCAGAATAGGTAAAGCAGCAGCAGTAGCAATTCTAATGCAAGCATGAGAAATTAGAATGGGCGATATCGGTATGCTCAAAGGGGGGGGGGGCTTGCCTGGTTGCTCTGGCAAGGAGGGGTCGTCAATACCGTAGTCGATCGGGGCTCCTGAGCAGCGTCGGCCTCGGGGACGACGTCGATGTCGGGGTCTAACGAGAGAGAAGAGGGGGAGGAAACAAGTAAATACATGACAACATAAGCAACACGATGTTCGACATGGCAATACGCAGTACTAGGGGTAGTCTAACGCAGTACTACACGTATCAGACGGAGCGGGAGAATATCTGACGATATTTCTCGGGTCTTTGTAATTATCGGACAGACGATCCGGAGGGGGGCGGTTCCATGTTCGGATAGATAGGGACGCGTGACGGACGAACGGACCGCGTATCTGAATTCGTCTCGTCGTTCTGAGCAAGTTTCATGTACAAAGTTTTTCGATCTGAGCTACGGATTATTTTATATGATTTTCTAAAATTTTAAAATGGATTTATGAATTATTATTAATTCAGTCAATGGTCAACAGTTGACCAGTCAATGTTGACTGGTCAACAGGGTCAAACTGGACCCACATGTCATAGTCTAATTACACTAACTAATAGATTAACCCTAATTAGCAACTAAACCTATTTACTTAAACTAAACAGTATTAATTAACTATTTAGCTAAATTAATTAATTATTTCAATTAACATTTATTATTTATTATTATTATTTTTAATTTTTTAAAAACTTCAGTGGCGGGGCCCCACTGTCATAGACCCAGAGGGCCTAACGGGCGCTCGGGCGCGCGGGCGCCCGACCTGGGCGAAGCCCGAGTGGGCGCGGCTGGGCACCGGCCCGAGGCCGGAGCGCGCGAGGGCAGCCGGGCGGGAGTGGGCGACGGGCGCGGCCGGCTGGCCGGAGCGGCAGGGGCGGCGGCCGGAGCGGCGCGGGCCGCGCCGTGGGGCGGTGGCCTGAGCGCGCGAGGGCAGCCGGGCGGGAGTGGGCGAGGGGCGCGGCCGGCTGGCCGGAGCGGCAGGGGCGGTGGCCGGAGCGGGGCAGCGTGGAGGCGGAGGCGGCGGTGGCCGCGGGTCGGCGCGAGCGCGCGCGCGGTGGCGCGGGACGCGGTCGGAGCGTGGCGCAGGCGAGGGGACGCGGGGAGCGCGCGGGAGCGGCGCGAGGCGTGTGGTGACCGGCGACCGGGGGGGGAAAGGAGGCAGGGGGCGGCTCACATCGGGCGTAGAAGAAGGGCGACGGCAGGCGGCGAGGGCCACGGAGGCCGGGGCGAGCGGCGGTCCAGGGTCGGGGGCGAGGCCGCGGTTGTTGGCGCGGGGGCCGGTGGCGGCGACCGGTCCGGGCGGCGAAGGAGAGGAGGCGGAGGCGAGGTGCGGGCGACGGCGTCGCCAGAGGCGGGGGAGAGCGCCGACACGGGTGCCGGTGGTGGTCGCCGTGGGTGGGGGCGACGGGCGCCGGCCGGAGCGCCGAGCTCCAGTGGCGGTGGCGGGGTCGACCCGGATGGGAGAGGGATCGGGGTGGAGTGGGGGTGGGCTAGGGTTCGTTGGGGGAGTGGGGGTTATGGTGGGGGGAAGAGGTGGGCCACACCTGGGCGTTCAGCTGGGCCGTGGCCCAGGGGGGGGGTTTCTCTTTTTTCCGTTTTTTTGTGTTCTGCTTTCTTTTCCTCTTTTCTTTTTATTTATACTCATTTCTCTGTTTTGTAAATAGTTAGGCCCCATATTAAATTTTGTAAAACATGGCAAATGTCCCAATAATTACTAGGCATTACCTACCACTACCAAAAATTAGTATGGAGGCAATTGGAGTTCACACAATTTTTATAATAATTAATATGCATTATTCCTTGCTGTTCTGATAATGTTAGAGTCACTTAATTAATTTATTAGTTACAATTTTCGAATAGCCTCTGCAATATTTGTTATTTATCGAACATTTTATTTTCTATGTTGAACAACTTTTATTTTCCACTTTCATTTAAATTTGGACTTTGAGTTAGGAGTTGAAATACAATATGATGCAAATGATGATTAGGCACTGATAATCATGATGACATGGCATAATCAAAAGGGGATTACTGTGGCTAACCACTGGGGGTGTTACATAGAGCTAGTTCAACTCTAGTGTAAAATTATTTGAACTAGCTTATAGAGCTAGTTCAACTCTAGCGTAAAATTATTTGTACTAGATGGTAGAGATGGTTCAACTCTAGTGTAAAATTATTTTAAATAGCTTATAGAGCTAGTTCAACTCTAGTGTAAAAATATTTGCACTAGGCTATAGAGCTAGTTCAACTCTAGTGTAAAATTCTTTGAACTAGATTATAGAGGTAGTTCAACTCTAGTGTAAAAATATTTGTACTAAGCTATAGAGTTAGTTCAACTCTAGTGTAAAATTATTTGAACTAGCTTATAGAGCAAGTTCAACTATAGTGTAAAATTATTTGTACTAGAGTATAGAGCTAGTTTAACTCTAGTGTAAAATTATTTGTTCTAGGTTATAGAGCTACTTCAACTCTAGTGTAGAATTATATATTCTGGGTTGTTAAAACTAGTTCACAACTTGTGTAAACTTATTTGAACTAGGTATAAGGATATTTTCAACTCTAGTGTAAAATATTTGAACTAGCTTATAGAGCTAGTTCAACTCTAGTGAAAAATTATTTGAACTAGCTTGTAGACCTTGTTCAACTCTGGTGTCAAATTATTATTACTAGGCTATAGAGCTAGATCAACTCTAGTGTAAAATTATTTTAACTAGCTTATAGAGCTAGTTCAACTCTAGTGTGATATATTTGAACTAGCTTATAGAGCTAGTTCAACTGTAGTGTAAAATTATTTGTACTAGGTTATAGAGCTAATTCAACTCTAGTGTAAAATATTATAAACTAGATTAAAAACTAGTTTCAACTCTTGTCTAAACTTATTTAGACTAGGCTATAGAGATAGTTCAACTCAAGTGTAAAATTATTTGTACTAGGTAAGCTAGCTCAACTCTGTGTAAAATTATTTGTACAAGACTATAGAGCTAGCTCAACTCTAGTGTAAAAATTATTTGTACTGGTTATAGAGCTGTTTCAACTCTAGTGTAAAATTAATTGTACTGGATTATTATAAAACGAGTTCAACTCTAGTGTAAAATTATTTGAACTAGCTTATATGAGCTAGTTCAACTTAGATGTAAAATTATTTGAACAAGCTATAGAGCTAGTTCAACTCTAGTGTAAAATTATTTGAACTAGCTTATAGAGCTAGTTCAACTCTAGTGTAAAATTATTTGTAATGGATTATAAACTAATTCAACTCTAGTGTAAAATTATTTGAACTAGCTTATAGAGCTAGTTCAACTAGAGTGTAAAATTATTTGTACTAGAGTATAGAGCTAGTTTAACTCTAGTGTAAAATTTTGTACTAGGTTATAGAGCTACTTCAACTCTAGTGTAGAATTTTATATACTGGATTATAAAACTAGTTCAACTCTTGTGTAAACTTATTTGAACTAGGCTATAAGGATATTTCAACTCTAGTGTAAAATATTTGAACAAGCTTATAGAGCAAGTTCAACTCTAGTGTAAAATTATTTGAACTAGCTTATAGAGTTGTTCAACTCTGGTGTCAAATTATTTATACTAGGCTATAGAGCTAGTTCAACTCTAGTGTAAAATTATTTTAACTAGCTTATAGAGCTAGTTCAACTCTAGTGTAAAATTATTTGTACTGGCTATAGAGCTAGTTCAACTCTAGTGTAAATTTATTTGAACTAGCTTATAGAGCTAGTTCAACTGTAGTGTAAAATTATTTGTACTAGGTTATAGAGCTAGTTTCAACTCTAGTTAAAATTATTATATAATATGATTATAAAACTAGTTCAACTCTTGTTCTAAACTTATTTAGACTAGGCTATAGAGATAGTTCAATTCTAGTGTTAAAATTATTTGTACTAGCTATAGAGCTAGCTCAACTCTGTGTAAAATTATTTGTACAGATATAGAGCAAGCTCAACTCTAGTGTAAAATTAATCGTACTAGGTTTATAGAGCTAGTTCAACTCTAGTGCAAAATTATTTGTACTGGATACAAAAACTAGTTACTTCAACTCTTGTAAACTTATTTGAATTGGCTACAAAGATAGTCAACTCTAGTGTAGAATTATTTGAAATGGCTTATAGAGCTAGTTCAACTATAGTGTAAAATTATTTGTATAGGCTATAGAGCTATTGCAACTTAGTGTAAAATATTTGAACTAGCTATAGAGCTAGTTCAACTATAGTGAAAAATTGTTTGTACTAGGCTTAGACTAGTTCAAATCTAGTGTAAAATTATTTGTTACGGGTATAGAGCTAGTTTAAACTCTAGTGTAAAATTAAATCAACTAGATGTAGAACTAGTTCAATTCATGTGTAAAATTATTTGAACTAGCCTATAGAGCTAGTTCAACTCTAATGTAAAATTATTTGAACTAGCTTCTAAAGTAGTTAAACTCTAGTGTTAATTATTTGTACAAAGGCTATAGAGCTTGTTCAACTCTAGTGAAAAATTATTTGTTTACTTAGGATATAGAGGCTAGGTTCAACTCTAGGTAAAACTTATTGTATAGGGTATGAGTAGTTAGGTCAACTATTAGTGTAAAATTTTATATATACTATAATTACAGAACTAGTTCAACTCTTGTGTATAAAAATTAATTTGAAAGAAGCTATTAGAGAGGCTAGTTCAAATATGAGTGTATTAATATTTGTATTAGGCTATGGAGCTAGTTCCATACTAGTGTTAAAAATATTTTGTACCAGGGTATAGAGCAGGGAAACTCTATTGTAAAATTATATGTTACTAGATTATAGAACTAGTTCAATTCTGTGTAAAATTATTTGAACTAAGCTATAGAGCTAGTTCAACTCTAGTGTAAAATTATTTTGAACTAGTTTTTTAAAGCTAGTAAATCTAGTGTAAAATTATTTGTACTAGGCTATAGAGCTTGTTCAACTCTAGTGTAAAATTATTTCAACTAGTTATAGAGCTAGTTCAACTATAGTATAAAAAAAATTTGTACTAGACTAGAGCAGTTCAACTCTAGTGTAAAATTATTTGTTCTAGGCTTATAGAGCTAGTTCAACTCTAGTGTAAAATTATTTGAAATACTTATAGAGCTAGTTCAACTCTAATGTAAAATATTTGTACTAGACGGTGTAGAGCTGGTTCAACTCTAGTGTAAAATATTTTAAATAAGCTTATAGAGCTAGTTCAACTCTAGTGTAAAAAATATTTGTTTTACTAGGCTATAGAGCTAGTTCAAACTCTAGTGTAAAATTCTTTGAACTAGATTATAGAGGTAGTTAAACTCTAGTGTAAAAATATTTGTACTAGGCTATAGAATTAGTTCAACTCTAGTGTAAAATTATTTGAACTAGCTTATAGAGCTAGTTCAACTATAGTGTAAAATTATTTGTACTAGCTTATAGAGCTAGTTCAACTCTAGTGTAAAATTATTTGAACTAGCTTATAGAGTTTGTGTAACACCCCCTGTCATTTGCTACAGTAATCACTTTTGATATTGACAAGTCAGCATGATTAACATTGCATCATCATCATTTGCATCATATTGCATTTTAACTCCCAACTCAAAATTCAAATTAAATTAGAGGGAAAATAAAAGTTGTTCAAACATAGAAACTAAAATGTTCAATAAATAACAAATATTCTAGAGACAATTCTAAAATTGAAACCAACATTATTGGAGTTGGGTTAGAGACTCAAACATCCTCAAACAGTGGCTAAAGACAATATTTATTAACCTTTTATTTAATCTAAATTAAATATGAAATTGTGTTTTGCCCAAACTAGTTTTTGGAGATAGGGTATAATGCACTGTGATTTATGAACTAGGTCACATATTTTACAAAATTCATTTGGGTGCCAAACTATTTGCAAAACTGAAGATGAGAGAAAAGAAAACAGAAAAAGGCAAAAACAAAATAAAACAAAAATAAAAAGAAAACAAAACCGCCCCCCACTGGGCCAACCGGCCCAGCCAGCCGGCCTCCCCACCGGCCCACTCCCCCTGGCCTATACCCCCCTGGGGGCACCAAAACCCTAGCCCACCCCCACTTCCCCCTCGCTCGCTTCCCCCCCCCTCTCCCGATCCAGAACTGGATCGGGATCGGCCCGACGAGCCCCGCCGCCTCGCCGTCCTCGACCACCGTCGCCTCGCCGGACCGCCTCCCCGTCTCCGTCGTCGACCTTGTCCCCGTCCTCCCCCTCGAGCTCGAGCCCGCTACCTTGACCCTACACCCGCGGTGAGGCCCCGGCCTCTCCGCTCTCTCTCCTGTCGCCGGTTCGGCCCGCACTCGCGCGCACCGCGCCCATCGCCACGCGCTCGCCCCGCCATGGTCGCGCCTCGACCGCGCCCGCGCCATGCGCTCCCCTGCGCCCGGGTGCCCGCTGCGCGCTCCCGCCTCTCGCGCGCGCGCCCGCGCGGCCTGCCGCCCGCAGTCACCGGCCGGCCTTCCCCTGCTCCTGCTGACTGCTGCTGCTTCACCTGCACGCGCTCGCTGATGCGCCGCTCCGCGCCACTCCCGCTCCGCCGTGTGCCGCCCGCTCCTATGCTCGTTCTCGCGCCGCTGCTGCTCGCTGCTCTATCACTGTTGTCGTCCGCTGCCGTGGCCCCCCCTGCTTGCCTCTGCTCGCCGGCCGGCGTCCGCTGCAGCTGGCCCACGCCCGCGGACCCCTCCCCCTGCTCGCCCGCGGCGTTGGGCGGGCTCCCCCGTCGCCGGCGAACTCGCCTCGCACCGGGCGGGTTGCGCCCCGGTGGCCAGCGCCCGTTCTGGCTGGCGCCCGCACGCGCCTGTGCCCGATAGTGCCGGCGCCCGCTATGGCCCCCTCTGTCCCAATGACAATGGGGCCCCACGCCCCTGAACGTTCAAAAAAAATAATAATAAAATAAATAGAAATAAAAATAAAAATGTAATTAATTAGTGAATTAATTAATTTATTTAATCCAGCTTAATTAGTCTAATTAATTAGTTAGTTTAATTAAACAGTAATTAGATTAGTTAAAACTTAATTAAACTAAATAGTGTATGACAGGTGGGACCCACTTGTCAGGTTGACCCAGTCAACTGCACTGTTGACTGCTGACGTCAGCATGATGTCATGCTGACGTCATCAATCACTATTCTGGATAATGTTGAATTTAAATAAATAATTAAATTCCAGAAATTAATAAAAGCTTTAGAAAATCATATAAAATAATCCGTAACTCCGATGAAAATACTTTATACATGAAACTTGCTCAGAACGACGATACGAATCCGAATATGCCTTCCGTATTCCTGTCAGATGGCCCTAGCAATATGAACGTGGAACTTTTAGACCAATTTTGATAAATGAATTGTGCTCAACTTTAATTAAATAAATCTGAATAAATTCCTAAATTAACTAAATCATTTAGTTAGGCAGTAGAACACCTCTGCATATCATTTAGGCATGTCATGCATATTGTTTGCATCTTTCCTGTGAATTTATTTTTTCTTCCCCCCTCCTTCTCTCTCGATAGACGCCGAGACCGACGCTGACGCAGCTGAGTACGACTACGCTCCAGACGAGCAGCCCATTGACGATCCCTCTCTCTTGCCAGAGCAACCAGGCAAGCCCCCCCTTGAGCATCCAGATATCACCCATTCTATTTTCTCCTGCTTGCGTTAGATTTTGCTACTGTTACTGTTTGCTCCTATTCTGATGCATAGCCAGCTTTTGTAACCTGTTTATTGCTACCTTACCTGCCTATGTTAAACTGCTTAGTATAGGTTGGTATTGAACCATCAGTGACCCCCACCACCTTACCCTTGTTGCCCCTGCTTGATCATCGACGATTCGATCAATGTGATCGTCGACCAGAGACCAACACATCACTTCACCCCCCCTTAGTTGTACGACTCTGCATAGTTACTATCGAGTGCCGAGGGTGATACCTCGTAACGCACTCCTGATGAATACTCTGAAGTGTAGCTGTTCGGACATGGTCATCGAGGGTGATTCCTCCTTCTCCACTTCCGATACGTCTCTGTCGTGCAACCCCTCAGTGTGAACCTTGAGGGTGATGCCTCATACGTTCACCCTAATGTTTACATCGAGTGGAATCCACCGAGGGTGATTCCTCAGGTTTTCCCCCTTGATGTTATGACA
The DNA here is from genome assembly GCA_011799875.1 of Thinopyrum elongatum. Lineage (NCBI taxonomy): Eukaryota > Viridiplantae > Streptophyta > Magnoliopsida > Poales > Poaceae > Thinopyrum > Thinopyrum elongatum. The sequence goes on along the minus strand of JAAAXO010000251.1, from coordinate 51,622 downwards.
CATGGTTACTTTGACCTTGTTACAGGTGGGTCGACCCTGGTGGGTACCCGCAGGGGATCTATGATGTCGGGTGTGCCGGAAGGGCACTCGAGTATGATATTGTGGCGGAGTTTCAGAAACTCTGATCGTCTCCGCGTGTTACTAAATCAGCCTATCGGATTTGGGTATTTGATCTGAGTGGGTCGACGTGCCCTATACGCACTACCACCACGAGGGATAATGGTTTAAGGGGCCCTCTGCGTTGTACGTTTCTCCCGAAAGCTCTTCAGACGTCACGATTCACCGTGCGGGCTGATTGTCGGGAATGGGCTGGATACTTCACTGACGAGTTCAGTGTCGCGCCTGCACCCCGGCCAGTCACGCAACGCGTAGGGTGCCCAGGGCGAAGGCCCAAGACCCCTGGGTGCATAGGATTAGTCCGGCGTGCTGACCTCTCTGCTGAGCCTAGGTAGGGTGCTGCTTCGTGTCGATCTCCTGAGGCCGGGTATTACCCAGCAAGTGTGTCCGGCCAGAGTTGATCGAGCATATTGGGTAACAGTAGTGCACCCCCTGCAGGAAGAATGATCTATCGATAGCCGGTCCTATGGTAAAGGACGCTCAGTTTGTGTATCCTGATCTACTACTAGAACTGTATACTTGTTACTTAATTGAAGCTTCGAGATCGCTTTGTCGCAGGGAGTCGAGGAAGGATCTCTAGGCTTTGCCTCAACATGTTTGCTTAATAAAATGCTATCCTATTCTCTTCTATTGCTGCGAGATGGTGGCTTCGTGAAGATGTTTGAAGATGCTAGTCTTCGATAGGACTAGGCCTTCTTTCTATTCTGGCATTTCTGCAACCCAGTCCACATATACAGCATTTCTCCATTGAAAATGTTGCATATGTAGTATAGATCCTTGCTTGCTGAGTACTTCGGATGAGTACTCACGGTTGCTTTACTTTCTCTTTTCCCCATACCCCACCTTGATGATACATCAGACGATGGAGTCCAGGAGCCAGATGCCACCTCAGGAGCTTACTACCAGGAGGGTCCAGACGGTACTTACTACTGGATCGAGCCAACCGACCAGGAGTAGGATCGAAGGCTCCCAGGCAGGAGGCCTTCGCCTTTCGATCTAGTCGTTGTTTGTGCTAGCCTTCTTAAGGCAAAACTTGTCTAACTATGTCTGTACTCAGATATTATTTGTATGACTGACTTATGTATTCGGATCCTCGTGATCCCTGGTCTGTAATATTGTGGATCTCCCTTTATTTGTGTTAGAGTTGTGTTCTGACATCTTCCCGTGAGTCCCTGTGCTTGATCGTGCACGTTTGCGTGTATGATTAGTGCATGATTGAGCCGGGGGCGCCACAACTTGTTCAACTCTGGTGTGAAATTATTTATACTAGGCTATAGAGCTAGTTCAACTCTAGTGTAAAATTATTTTAACTAGCTTATAGAGCTAGTTCAACTCTAGTGTAAAAATATTTGTACTAGGCTATAGAGCTAGTTCAACTCTAGTGTAAATTTATTTGAACTAGCTTATAGAGCTAGCTCAATTATAGCGTAAAAATATTTGTACTAGACTATAGAGCTAGTTCAACTCTAGTGTGAAATTATTTGTACTAGGTTGTAACACCCCCTGTGCTTAGCAACAGTGATCATCTTAGTTAATGCCAAGTCAGCATGATTAACAGTGTCTAATCATCATTTGCAACATATTGCATTTCAACTCCTAATTCAAACTTAAAAATTAAACTAAAGTGAAAATAAAAGTTGTTCAAATCCAGGAACTAAAATGTCCAGCATGTTGCAAATATTCCCAAATCTTTTATAAAAATGATTGCAACATTTATTGGATTTGTAAAAGGTCTCAAACAACAAGGAACAACAGCAAAACAACACTATTTAATCCTCTTTCAATTAAATAAAATCCAAATAAAAAGGTATGGACACCAAACCAATTTCTAGCAGTGACTGATAATGCACTGATATTATATGGGCAAGTTCCATATTTTACAAAAGTGTTTTGAAATAAAAACAAAAGCCAAAACAGCAGCTAAAAAGAGAAAACAGAAGAGGAAAAATAGAAAAAGGAAAAGAAGCCCATTGTGCCCGGGCCGCAAGTGCACAGTGCCAGCCCAGCCCACTCCCCACCTCGTCCCCTTCCTACTGCTCACCCGCGCGCTCGCTGTCGCCGCGCACGCGCACGCCGCGCCTGGCCCTCCCTCGCCTCTGCTCGACACCGCGCGACCCCGCGCCCGCTGTGGAGGGATAAGAGCAACGCCCCGCACCCCCCTGCGAACCCTAGCCGCACCACTCCCTCTCCCTCGCTCTCTCCTAACTCACCCGAGCGGCGCCATGGGCGCGCTTCGTTGAACTCGTGGCCACCGAGCTCCGTTCGCCTCCCCGACGTGCCCACCGGCCTCCCCATCGCCGGCTACGCCTCCTACACCTCGGCATTCGAGCCGGGAGCCCCTGCTTCTTTGCCCATGACCTCGCCTCCCCTCTCGGATGCTGAAGATCGCCGCCGTCGATCTGCCGCCCTGATTCTTCCACGAGCCCACGCTAGCACATCTGCAGGGCGCTGTGAGCCCTTCCTCCCTCTCCCTCTCCCCCTGCGCTCTTCCCCTCGCTGTAGCCGCCGCTCCATTCGTGGCCGTACTGGACGCCGTGGAGCTCGCCGCCGACGAGTCGTCGGTGACCAAATGGCCCCGTGGCCGTGTCCGCTAGCTTTCCCGCATCGCGTAGGGCATCGCGGCGTAGTTAGTTTGCTCGCGCGCGTGCGGCTGCTGCGTCTTCTTCGCCACCCGAAACTGTCGTCTGCCATCGCTATCGCACTGCTCAGCTCCGGCCACCCCCGCCGCCGTGCACCCCACCACCGGATGCGGCATCGTCCGCCCGTTTTAGAGGACCAGACCGCGCTCGAAACGGTGGATCACAGAGGATTTCCGGGCTCGCCGGAGTTCTCTGCCCCGTCCGGCGTTCGCCGGCGTACCTCCGGTGCCGGCTCCGACGTGGCACGCGGGGCCCAGCCCCAGTTTCATTGCCCACGGGCCCCACTGGGCCATGTTGACCGGGTCAGCCGCTGACTGGGCTGGCCCCTGTCTATGACATGCGGGCCCCACTCAATTAAACTGATTTAAATAAATAGGTAATTTGTTAATTAGCTAATTAAAATCCTAAACAGTCATTGATTGCTGGGCCCCACCCACTAATTAACCCAGTTAGTTAATTTTAACCCCTCTATTAATGTCACAGTGTATGACATATGGGCCCCACTTGTCAAGTTTGACTCTAGTCAGCCAGAGTTGACCTACTGACGTCACACTGACCTCATGCTGACATCATCATGCACTGTTTTGGATAATTCTAATTTAAATGAATAATTAGTTTCAGAAAATGCTAAAATCTTTAGGAAATCATGTAAAATAATCCGTAGCTCAGATCGAAAAACTTTGTACATGAAAGTTGCTCAGAACGACGAGACGAATTCAAATACGTGGTCCATTCATCTGTCAGATGCCTCTAGCTACCTGAACATGGAACTTTTAGACCGATTTCAGTAAATGAATAGTGCCCAACTTTAATAAAATAAATCCGATTAAATTCCTAAATTAACTAAATCATTTAGTTCGGCAGTAGAACACCTCTGCATGTCATTTAGACCTGTCATGCATATTGTTTGCATTTTTTCCATGAATTTATTGTTTCTTCCCCCCTCCTTCTCTCTCGATAGACGCCGAGACCGACGCCCTTGCAGCCGAATACGACTACGTTCCAGACGAACAGCCCGTTGACGACCCCTCCTTCTTGCCAGAGCAACCAGGCAAGCCCCCCCTTTGATCATCCCGATATCACCCATTCTATTTTCTCCTGCTTGCATTAGATTTTGCTACTGTTACTGTTTGCTCATATTTTGATGCATAGCCTGCTTTTGTAACCTGCTTATTGTTACCTTACCTGCCTATTTCAACTGCTTAGTATAGGCTGGTTAGTGACCCATCAGAGACCCACTTTGACCCAACTGCCCCGCTGGATTATCTGAAGACCCGATCAACGGGATTGAAGACAGGCCCCGGCACCGCACATCAAGGGTGATACCTCGTATAGCACTCCTGATGTTAATTCTGTAGAGTAGCTATTTGTTCATGGTCATCGAGGGTGATTCCTCCTTCTCCACTTCCGATACGACCCTGTCGCACAACACTTCAAGTTCGAACCTCGAGGGTGATTCCTCCTAAGTTCAACTTGACGGTTACATCGAGTGGACATCCGTCGAGGGTGATACCTCGGATTCCCCTGATGTTATGGACACACGGTTACTATGAATTTACCACTGGACCTTGTTAGAGACGGGTCGGCCCCGAGAGGTACCCGAGGAAGTTACTTTTACTACAGGACTGAAGGGACAGGCGGTACCGCCCAGTAGAGGTGGACCTGAGTTCCCGACAGTCTTTGGCGAGACGGGTTGACCTGGATGGTGCCCGAGTGATGAATACGAGGCGCGGCCGGGCATTCTTAGCCCTTGCAGCAAGTCCTCGAGACGGGGCGACGGGGTCACATCAATCGTGAGTCTCTGCTCGTTACCGCAAGCCCCTAGTCCACTAATGATTTGGATATATTTGATCCGAGCAGGCCTCTGGCCTGATAGCACTAACCATCATGTGGGCATAGTATGGGCGTTCTGCATCGTATGCATCAGCCGAAAGCTTTGTCAGACGTCCAGTTTAGCATCGCGGCACGGACGGACCGGCGCCATCCTGTAGTGTTGGTGCCTGGCTTCACCGTGTGCGCACCAACCCGGAGGGCGAGGGGCGATTGCCCAAGACCCCCTTGTGCTTAGGTTGTAGACCGACGGGGACCTCTCTGCTGAGCTGTAGGTAGGGTTGCGGTGTATTGTTTGGCCGAGGCCGGGCATGACCCAGGAAAGTGTGTCCGGCTGGAGTTAAGCGAGCGTGATGGGTAAGTTGGTGCACCCCTGCAGGGAAGAACACATCTATCGATAGCCGGTCCTATGGTAAAGGACACTCGGAGTTGTATCCTGATCGATACAACTAGAACTGGACCCTTGAGACGATACTTGGATATGTGGCTCTGGGATTGCTTTCTCGCAGGGAGTCGAGAAAGGATCTCTGGGCGAGGTTGATGACTTTATGGCTCTGGGATCGCTTTCTCGCAGGGAGTCGAGAAATGATCTCTTGGTGAGGTTGATAGCATTACTACTATATTATCCTGTGCTGATCTACTCTCTTCTATTGCTGCAAGATCGCAGAAGATGAAGATGCTTGTCTTCGATAGGACTAGGCTTTCCCCTCTATTCTGGCATTTCTGCAGCTCAGTCCACATATACAGCCTTCCTTTGATAATGTTGCATATGTAGTGTAGATCCTTGCTTGCTGAGTACTTCGAAGTACTCACGGTTGCTTTGCTTTCTTTTTCCCCATATCAGTTTGTCGTGACCAGATGACGGAGCCACTGAGACAGCTACCCCCGCCGACGATCGACTACTACTACCACCCCGAGGGAGGATACTACTGTAGGAGATATGCCCTAGAGGCAATAATAAATGTTATTGAATATCTCCTTGTTCATAATTAGGTTTCTGTTCCATGCTATAACTGCTATGGTTCTCGAGTCTGCAAATAAAACGAGGCTCGGAGGAAGACTCATATGCATGTGTGGAATAATAAACGGTAAAATGTATTCCTAGTCTGGCCTCTAAGACTAGCTCAAGTGTTGCATGATGGTTCTGTTTTCCTGATCATGGGCATGTCTATGCCAGCAACTTTGAGGGCACAATGTTAGCAGAACATTTGTGTTGAATCGACCCGAATTGAAGTTATGCTATGAGATACATTCATCACAAGTTTATGGTTAAAAACACAGAGATGGTTAATGTTTGCATGATTCCTCAGACCATGAGAGTATCGAGTTTCTTCATGCTTGATTCATGAACTTTGGGGTTTGTTAAACGTCATCCGTAACTGGATGGCTATTACTGCGGCTTACGGGTTCATGGGAAAGTATGTCAAGTAACTTGATAGCTCAAGATTGGGATTTGCTCCTCCGACGATGGAGAGATATCTCTGGGCCCTCTCGGTGTTACGGTATCCATCATCGTCTGGCCAGACACTTTGTGATTTGATCACGGGGATGCCGGAACACAGAAACGAGAAAAGAGAACAATACCGGTAACGAGGTAACTAGCATAGTGGACAAGTTATTGATCCACGGGAATGCCGACATGTCTCACCTCGGGTATTTGTAACATATCACGAAGCAACAGGAATAGCACACGGCAACTGGAGGTTCACTCGAATATTCATTCGTGTGGGTATAGGGGTCAATATGGGTGTCCACGGCTCCGATGTTGATCATTGATCGGAAGGGGTTCCATGTCATGTCTATACTTCACCGAACCTATAGGGTCACACGCTTAAGGGTCATCTATCTGCTGAATACTAGACAGGGAGTCTGAGAGAAAATCACCGAAAAAAGTTTCGGAAACCGAAAAGTTTCGGACAGCGGAAAAGTTCCGCAGAGAGAGGTCACCGGATGAGTTCCGGTGAAACTGAAAAGTTGTTTCAGGGGATACCATTAAGTCAAAATGGTTTCGGCACATGCCTGATAATTCTTGGAGGATGCCAGAATCATTCTGGAAACTTCTGGGAATTTTCTGGAAGAAAAACCGGAAATGTTCCGGAGCTGCCGGAACCACTTCAGATGCTTTTCGCAGATGAAATCACTAAACTGGAATTGTTCTAGAACGCGTTGAAAATTGTTATGGTGGGTACTGGAAATGTTCTAAGCCCACATAAATATTTTCAGTTCGAACGGACGCTGAAAAATGTCGTCGTGAATAGTGAAAGTGCTTTTTGGGTTACTTTTTGGAAAGCCATTTTTTTTGGGCTTTGTCCCAAGATCTTTTGGGGTGACATGGATGGATGAGAGCCCCCTTGGGGGGGCCCTCATGGGGTGTGGCCGGCCACACTTGGGGCTCCTCCTTGGAGCCCATCTTGTTCCATGGTTTCACCCTTATACCCTTGGTGGAAGGACTTCATTCATGTGCTTTTGGGTTTTATTGTAAAACCACCCTACCCCTTGGGTTTCCTATAAATAGAGGTGGAGGGGCAGCCCTCCACACTCATCCCTTCTCACATACATGCCATTGCAATGATCTGGCTTCTCTCTCCTTCCCACGAAAAGAGTTTCGTAGAGCCGAAAGGCTGTCTGGGTTCCGGTGGGAACTAGTTCTGGACGGCGAAGCCCTGCCGGATAGGTGACACCGTATGTGTGCAACTCTGTAGAGAGGTCGTAGTTTCGATCTTAGTGCCCGAGGGGCTGTTTGAGAGTGCCTCCCGAAGGGCTGTCCAAGTGACGGTCCGAGTTCTGTGAGTCCTCCCGAAGGGCTGTCCGAGTGACCGTTCGAGTTTCGAAGGTCCTCCCGAAGGGCTGTCCGTGACACCGTCCGGGGGACAGTTCGACCGCCACCCGGAGGGCTGTCCGAAGGGAAGACGAGGGTATACATCCTCACAGTTGGGAGGTTGTAAATCCTAGCTGCGGGGATCTGCACCGCCGATCGTCATCGACTCTACTTCCGCTGCGCTACGAGTCGGTAACGAAAATGATCAAACCTTGTATGCAGTCTCCATAGTGGTCCTGGCCTGGTGCATATGTCAGATTTTTTTTTCTGCTGCGTAACCCTACAGTGGCATCAAGAGCCGTGCTATGCGTAGATGCAGGTTGCGATCTAGAATACATGGAGATGTATGGGTGTTGCACAATATAATTAGGTAGTAGATGAGTTCTATTACTAAAAATTATTTGTGCGGACAGCAGATGAAATCTGTTACCCGATGTTCTTGTTGCTTCCCTCAAATTTGCGTAGTCCTGATCTTGATAGCATTGTGGAATCTGACAAAGTTCTGGCAATCCGCGATCCTTTCATGCTGCTCCTGAGTATGCTGATTGACAGATGAACGAAGTGCTAACAGTCCTTTGGGTTCCACTTTAGTCAATGAAAGATGGATGTTTCGCAAACGAAAGGGCAATGCAGATATGATCTGCACGGGGGTCATGCGTATGACGAAGTTTAGTATGGGGCTCGAGATTTTATTATCTCGGTTTTCATACACCCTGGAAAATTAATCTAGCGACTTGAATTATCATACTTGATGATGGACGTTGGTAGCTTCGGTTTGTTTCAAAACCTTAGAAGCCACGTAAAACAAATTTTTGCTGAACCGATTAGAGGCGTCTAACTTGGTTTTGCAGGAGGGTTTTCATGTGCATGTGATGTGGTATAGCAGAGCTCATAATAATTTGATTATGTATGAGATGACTATATAATGTAAATTGATTAACATGACCTGCGTGTCATGATTTGGCATGATGGCTGGAACCATATGATTGCACTTAAAATGACCTGTGTGTCAACCTTGTTGTAATGCATTATTTTATTAGCTATAAAGATAGCAATATTGTCTGTTGCATCGACAAGGTGGTGGCAATCTTCGCAAAGGTGAACACCGACGCGAATGCCGAAGACGAAGAAATACAAGACTTCTCCGTCAGAAAGGGCTATACCATATCATGCTATTATGAATTGCCTGAGATGTTTATCCCTTATGATGCACCCTTCTTGATTGCGCGGTAGTCGCTTTTATTAGGGTGATCTCTCACAAAAATATCGAGTAGTTAGTGTTCTCCCAAGTGTAGCACCGTCACGGCACCTAACTTTTCGGGGTATCACATGGATGCATGGGTACGAACGATTAGGGAAGTGTGAGGCGGGTGATTTGAGACCTCGCAGCGTGATCACTTGGTTGTCTTGACGTTCAGGCATGAAAGTCATGAGCTCGGAACACACGCATCGAAAGATGAACAAGAGTCACATAGAGATCTGATTGGCAAGTTGGCCTACCGATTGCACTTCTCGTCACTTGAGATGGATGCATCCTTGACGTTGAATTGTAATATGGATCTTGAATCACTCACAATCAATTTTGAGAGATATTGATTTGAGTGGGAGCGCACTGTTGAATTAACTTGTTTAATTCTCAGTGCAATTAATTTTGAACACTGTCTAAGTATGATTTGCATAATAGTTGTAGAATAATGGCTCGCATTTCCACCTTCCCTGTTAAAATTGAATAGCTGTTAAATATCTGATTAAACTTTACGGTTGGTAACGTAATGTGAGGATTGTCCTCAAGAGTGCCGAGAAGGACTTTGTCCTATCACATACTTTCGGTATTCTTTCGCTTATGCTATGGATCATGTGACTCTCGTCCTTCGATCCAAAAGCTAGAATTCCGTTTCAGTCAAGTGCAATACATTTGCTTCCATGAGACCCGAACTTCGAAAGTTTGGATAGTTATGTGATATTCATGGAATCTGAAAATCATTTTCAGAGACAGACAAAGGCTAAAAGATATGAGATATCCAAAGCAATGTTTGTTTGCAAACTATTAGTAAAGGAGTTTACTATGCATTAGACTGATAAGAGAGGGATCCAGAAGAACGCGTGTCATATGATGAAAGGTGAATAAAACAACAACTTAAAGAGAAAGGAAGTGTCCGAAGGGTGTTAGTGAAACTTTCACGCCTAGGAAGTCCAGGGCTAACGCCACTCTTAAGTTGGGTGCTTCTTCTGAGAGTAGGAGAAATACTGAAAGTTAAACTGTTAGAAGTATAAAGGCAATAAGAAAGAAGACTGGAATATCCAGCTCATGTATGAATGTCATACAAGTTTTTGATGTATAGAAGGCTGGTCAAAGATATAGTTCTTGGGAATTATGATTAAATTGTTAATCACTGATTCTTGGGTATTGTGAGTTAATCACAAAGATACCCGCTTGATTGTTTTCTGTTGCAACTCGATGTAAGAACTACTATGGCCTGAAAGACTAGCCAGGAATGAGGTTTTGGTATACACAGGGAACATAGTAAATGTTACTATACCTTCCATCGATGTATTACTGTCTGTATTTATTTTCATAATTCATTTAGAGTTTCACAAACTCTAGCCCATTGCATAAGGTATCTTGCAAGAAGGTTGTTCATAAGAGAACTTTTTATGTTCGATGTTATGAATAACATAAGGGCCATACTTTCATTGAGAATGAGATATATGTTATGAATAATGATAATAATATATTACCTCTGGATTTACTTTCATAATTCATTTTAGAGTTTCATACACTCTAGCCCATTGCATAATGTTTGTTGCAAAAGGGTTGTTCATAGAAGAACAATTGTTGTTCAGTATTATGAATAACATGAGGGCCATACTTCCATCATCGATGGGACGTATGTTATGAATATTGATGGTAATATGATACATCCATAACACTGACGCTAAATGTCATAAGACTAAAAGAATACCACACAAGTGTGGCATTGCATTTGGTCACATTGGAGAAACCCGCATGGAAAATTCCATTATGATGGATTTTGAAGTCGTTTGATTTTGAATCATCTGACACTTGCAATTTTCCTTCGAAAAGTGAGGTGACTGAAATACCGTTCACAGGCCATAAGGAACGAGCAACAAACTTATTGGTGATCATACATTTTGATATGTGTAGTTCAATAAATGTTGTTGCAAGTAGTGGATTTATCTATCTTCAGAAATGACTCAAGTAGATATATGGATATTTACTTGATGAGACGTAAGTCTGGATCTTTTGAAATCATTCGAAAGGTTTTCAAAAATGAAGTAGAAGTTATTGTAACAAGAAGATTATGTTTCTACAATTCGATTGCAGAAAGGAAAATTTGAGTTACAAGTTTAGCGGATGTCTGATGAGTTGTGAAAGGGGTTTCATAACTTGCACCTCCCAGAACACCACTTCAAGTGGAAAGTCCGTGAAGATGTAATCGAACCATTTATGACATGGTAAGATCAAAGATGACATAAATAAATTTGCCATTATCCCTTTTAAAGTGATGCTTTAGAGACTATGGCTTTTACGCTGAAAAGAGCTCCATCGGGTCTGTTGAAATGACGCCATGGTATGGTACGCCCAACCATGTTATATCCTTTCTTAACATTTGGAATATGGGGCTTGTGTAAAAGGTTACAAACCTATTCCAAATCAGACAAGTGCTACTTTGTAGGTTATCCCAAAATGTTGGGTTTTCCTCCCTCACTATGCCGAGGCAAATAGGTTTGCCACTAAGAACGGTATGCTTTTTGATGAAAATGGTTCTTTCAAAAAGGTGAGTGGGAGAATAGTGCAACTCGACGAGATAAACAGTATCTTTGTCATCAGATCAAAGGAAAGAGACCTTGGAAGTAATTCCAGAGTTTCCTACTGCGACTGATACGGAAGTCTCTACAATAAAATGTATGGACTTCAGTCGAACTTGCAGCTGAACCACGTAGGCAAGGCTCGTGCTAACCTATCAGGTGCGCAACGAGATATTGTTGTTAGACAACAGTATACCTACGATATACAAGGAAGCGTTGATGGGCCCTGACTCCGGAATTGGCTAAATGCCAATACAATCCGAGATAGTTTCCATATAAGTGATTCAAGATTAAAACCTTGATACACCTTTAGGAAGACTTAGAGTCTGACGAATATTTATGGAACTATAACTGATACGAATAAAAATGTTTTATCCATAAAGCTCGACTTGTTGCAATATACAAGTTCAAGGAGTTGACTACGATGAGGTTGCTTCACCGTAACGATGCTTAAAGTCGGTTCGGGTTGAACTAGCAATTAATACATATTTCATATCATGAGATATAAAACAATGGATGACAAAAGGATTTCCATCTAATGGAAATGAAACCAAGGACTTGCATGTGTTACAGTCCAAGGTATTTTGTCAATCCAGAGGATGCTAGTACGGGTGCAAACTTCAGAGATCCAGCGATGGACAGAAGAGAGCAAAGTGGAGTTGGAATCTTCGTGTTTTGATGAAATGGTCAAAGGAGTTTTGACTTCATCAATGGGTAACGAAGATGCTTGTGATTCAAGAAAGTAAGTGGGAGCATAATTAATTTTCTAAAAATGTTGTGTGCTTGACACATTGTTAATTGGAAATAAATTTCTTGACACGAATTAGGACTTCATTTGAAAATAGTTTTTCGATGAAGTGCTTGGGCTAAATAGCCTTTATATTAGGCATGATGATCTATGGATATAGATTTACCAAATGGGGCTGAGCAAACATACATATTGACAAAATGCTAAAACATTTTAGCATTAAAAACGTCAAGGAGTGATTCTTGCCGAAGTCACATGGAAAGAGTTTTTGCAAGACTTGGTGTCCCAAAACACTGATGAGCAAAATACGTGATGGAGATTCCACACACCTTTATGTTTGGATTAATCATGTATTCCATGGTATGTAAAAACAACCAGATATGTCCAATACTCAAAAGTTGTTGCGAGTATAGATACCAAAGTGATCAAAAGTTCTGATCATGGGACAACAGTGAAAAAGGGTCATTGAGTACTATAGTAGCACTGATGACATGTTTTCTCGCAAGCGGAGATCATGAAGAGTTCGTTGTAAAAGGTTACATCTATACAGTCTTCATCCATTCTGCAAGCGATTTTTGATTTAAATTGACGGTTTTGTGTAAAATACAATATGGTGGCACGGTAGTTGGAAATTGTTCCAAACAAGTTACTGTGGCGAATTCTATAACAGAGGCGAAGTATGTTGCCGCTTTTAAAAGCGACAAAGAAGATGTTGAATCATATAGTTAATTCATGAACTTAGTATGGTTCCAAGATGGCTTTTGTCAATGGGACACTACTGCAAGTAGTTGCTCCATAACTCAGTCTGAGAAATCCAGGTTCGACCTGTGATTCGCATACATACCAAGCCAAGTCCACACAAAATATGAATTTTGTGAAAGCGTGAAGACGCGAGGATATGCAAAGATACACACGGAGCTGAAGTCGTCAGATCCGTTGGACATTCAGGCTATAGCACAAGCGAAGCATATTTACACCGGTGTGCCACAGGTGTAAAGTGCATTAGCATTAACTAGATTATTGACTCTAGTGCAAGTGGGAGTCTGTAGGAGATATGCCCTAGAGGCAATAATAAATGTTATTGAATATCTCCCTGTTCATAATTAGGTTTCTGTTCCATGCTATAACTGCTATGGTTCTCGAGTCTGCAAATAAAACGAGGCTCGGAGGAAAACTCATATGCATGTGTGGAATAATAAACGGTAAAATGTATTCCTAGTCTGGCCTCTAAGACTAGCTCAAGTGTTGCATGATGGTTCTGTTTTCCTGATCATGGGCATGTCTATGCAAGCAACTTCGAGGGCACAATGTTAGCAGAACATTTGTGTTGAATCGACCCGAATTGATGTTATGCTATGAGATACATTCGTCACAAGTTTATGGTTAATAACACAGAGATGGTTAATGTTTGCATGATTCCTCAGACCATGAGAGTATCGAGTTTCTTCATGCTTGATTCATGAACTTTGGGGTTTGTTAAACATCATCCGTAACTGGATGGCTATTACGGCGGCTTACGGGTTCATGGGAAAGTATGTCAAGTAACTTGATATCTCAAGATTGGGATTTGCTCCTCCGACGATGGAGAGATATCTCTGGGCCCTCTCGGTGTTACGGTATCCATCATCGTCTAGCCAGACACTTTGTGATTTGATCACGGGGATGCCGGAACACGGAAACGAGAAAAGAGAACAATACCGGTAATGAGGTAACTAGCATAGTGGACAAGTTATTGATCCACGGGAATGCCAACATGTCTCACCTCGGGTATTTGTAACATATCACGAAGCAACAGGAATAGCACACGGCAACTGGAGGTTCACTCGAATATTCATTCGTGTGGGTATAGGGGTCAATATGGGTGTCCACGGCTCCGATGTTGATCATTGATCGGAAGGGGTTCCGTGTCATGTCTATACTTCACCGAACCTATAGGGTCACACGCTTAAGGGTCATCTATCTGCTGAATACTAGACAGGGAGTCTGAGAGAAAATCACCGAAAAAAGTTTCAGACACCGAAAAGTTTCGGACAGCGGAAAAGTTCCGCAGAGAGAGGTCACCGGATGAGTTCCGGTGAAACTGAAAAGTTGTTTCAGGGGATACCATTAAGTCAAAATGGTTTCGGCACATGCCTGATAATTCTTGGAGGATGCCAGAATCATTCTGGAAACTTCTGGGAATTTTCTGGAAGAAAAACCGGAAATGTTCCGGAGCTGCCGGAACCACTTCATATGCTTTTCGCAGAGGAAATCACTAAACTGGAATTGTTCCAGAACACATTGAAAATTGTTATGGTGGGTACTGGAAATGTTCTAAGCCCACATAAATATTTTCAGTTCGAACGAACGCTGAAAAATGTCGTCGTGAATAGTGAAAGTGCTTTTTGGGTTACTTTTTGGAAAGCCATTTTTTTTGGGCTTTGCCCCAAGATCTTTTGGGGTGACATGGATGGATGAGAGCCCCCTTGGGGGGGGCATCATGGGGTGTGGCCGGCCACACTTGGGGCTCCACCTTGGAGCCCCTCTTGTTCCATGGTTTCACCCTTATACACTTGGTGGAAGGACTTCATTCATGTGCTTTTGGGTTTTATTGTAAAACCACCCTACCCCTTGGGATTTCCTATAAATAGAGGTGGAGGGGCAGCCCTCCACACTCATCCCTTCTCACATACATGCCATTGCAATGATCTGGCTTCTCTCTCCCTCCCACGAAAAGAGTTTCGTAGAGCCGAAAGGCTGTCTGGGTTCTGGTGGTAACTAGTTCTGGACGGCGAAGCCGTGCCGGATAGGTGACACCGTATGTGTGCAACTCTGTAGAGAGGTCGTATTTTCGATCTTAGTGCCCGAGGGGCTGTTTGAGAGTGCCTCCCGAAGGGCTGTCCAAGTGACGGTCCGAGTTCTGTGAGTCCTCCCGAAGGGCTGTCCGAGTGACCGTTCGAGTTTCGAAGGTCCTCCCGAAGGGCTGTCCGCGACACCGTCCGGGGGACTGTTCGACCGCCTCCCGGAGGGCTGTCCGAAGGGAAGACGAGGGTATACATCCTCGCGGTTGGGAGGTTGTAAATCCTAGCTGCGGGGATCTGCACCGCCGATCGTCATCGACTCTACTTCCGCTGCGCTACGAGTCGGTAACGAAAATGATCAAACCTTGTATGCAGTCTCCATAGTGGTCCTGGGCTGGTGCGTAGGTCGGAAATTTTTTGTTTTCTGCTGCGTTACCCTACAACTACTTGGAGTTGGCCGACGACCAGGAGTAGGTTCGGAGGGTCCCAGGCAGGAGGCCTGCACCTTTCGATCGTAGTGTTTTTCTTTTGCCCTGCCTTCTAAGGGCCTATCTATGTTTTCTTTTATATCTGTACTCAGATATCTGATGCTTCCGCTGACGCTTGTACGCAAGCTTTTGCATTCGAGCCCTCGAGGCCCCTGGCTTGTAATATAAAGCTTGTATGACTTTATTTATGTTTTAGAGTTGTGTTGTGATATGTTCCCGTGAGTCCTTAGGCTTGATCGTGTGCATTGCGTGTATGATTTAGTGCACGATCGGGCCGGGTGCGTCACAAGTTGGTATCACAGCCGACTGCCTATAGGAACCCCCTTTCCAACTCCTTGGCCGAAGTTGAGTCTAGTGGTCCAAGCCTGTTTTACTAACTTGGCTGTGTGGCTTACGGGCCCACGTCGCCAATTGGGTGGTATTAGGATCTTTTATTCCTCGTCTTTACTCTGGGACTCTGATCTCTCTTCCATTCGGGTTAACTAAATTTTACTAACACCGACACTTAGGATCTCGTATATCTCGTCTACCCGGAGAGCTGGATATCTGTGCTTACTCCCTTATCATTGATCTGATTAGTCTGATAATCATTTTCCTTTCCATTGTTTTGTTTAACCTTTCTCTCCGAGTTGTATTATACTTATCATTGTCTTTTGACAAATCCTGAATTTCCTCTATTTCAGATGGATCGTTTGTTTCCACCACGCCCTACGACGCAGCTTGTGCTTCACACTTGCGCTCGTGGTGCCCCTGGTTTCCCAGCTGTCCTGATCGCCCTCCTGACCAGACTGGGCTACCGCTGGTACCCCGAGTACATGGTCTACGAGGATTACCGCGAGTTCAACCAGGAGCAGTACCATGCTGATGTTCGTATCTATGATCAGTGCGATGACTCAGACACTGAGCTGCACCTTTTCCACGGTATCGGCGTGATGATTGAGATGGTAGTCCATGATGCCGCCTACTCTGCTGTCGCACGTCTCCGAGGAGAGTTCACCAGTATTTTCGATGCCTCTGAGTTTCGGTATATTCCGTATGCCCCTGCTGGAGATGCTACTAGATACTACACAGTTGGCTATGCCCCGTATGAGCGTCGTCGTTACGACCAGCACGTTCTGATTCAGTGCACTCAGGCTCTAGACCGCACTGTTGGGGCTCTCACTGTCAAGTTGTTTGCCACTCGAGCACGCCTCTACGATGCTATGACGCAGTTGCTACCAGCTGTTCGTGCACAGATACATCCGGAGCACATCCTTTACCGGCGCAGGACTCAGATGCCTGCTGGCATTGATTGGCCTACTGTGGGAGGTCACACACCTGCATGTGGACCTCTTCTTACAGCTCGAGACCGGGTTCTGTATCAGAGTGCTCATGGAGCGCAGGATCCTTCCGTGATGAACATTCGTCGTGCGCACTTGCAGTTACCCCGTTTCCGTGGTCTTCCCTGACGTTGATGTAGCCTTTGCTTTGTCCCGTTGTGTACTTTCTTACAGCGTGCCTGCGCGCCGCCTAGTATGTCTACCTTTTAGATTTGCGCCGTTATGTTGTCTGCATGTACCCGACTCTGTGTATGGATCTGTATGTCTTAATTGACTACTGTTAAGTATCTATTACACTGCTTGATTAATGTCGTGTTACATCATGCTTCTCCCTAACACCCGCAAATGCTTTTACTGAATTACCCCTGTTAAAACTTAGCAGGATGGTTAGACCTGGTGGTCGTGGTCGTGGTCGTGCCACTGAACGCCCACCACCGCCAGATTATATGGCTGCTATG
The DNA here is from genome assembly GCA_011799875.1 of Thinopyrum elongatum. NCBI lineage: Eukaryota > Viridiplantae > Streptophyta > Magnoliopsida > Poales > Poaceae > Thinopyrum > Thinopyrum elongatum. The sequence goes on along the minus strand of JAAAXO010000251.1, from coordinate 34,594 downwards.
ATGCAACAGTTCGAGCTAAACCGTCAGTTTATGAACGAAATTATGGCTTAGTTCTCGCATCAGAACAACCTGAACCAGAACCCTCCTTCAATAACTCTGCCAGAATTCATGCGACTTAACCCCACTCAGTTCCGCAACTCTGAAAAGCCACTGGATGCGGATGACTGGATTCGCGACATCACTCACGAGATGGAGTCTGCCAATGTCTCCCCTGCCAACTTTGTAGCCTTCGCGTCCTTTTTCTTAAAGGGCCCCGCTGCTCAATGGTGGGACACCCACAAGCGTACACTGCCTGCTGGAACAGTTGTTACCTGGCCTGAGTTCCAGGCTGCTTTCCGTGCCCGCTATATTTCTCAGGGAATTATGGACCGCATGAAGACCCAGTTCCGCAACCTCACTTAGGGCAACAAGACTGTTGAAGCTTATCAGCACGAATTCCTAGACCTGTCCCGCTATGCTGAAGAAGACATCGCCATGGATGCCCGTAGACAAGAGAAGTTCCGTAATGGACTCCACCCAGACATCGAGCCTGCACTTGCTGCTCAAGACTTCACCAACTTTACTACTCTTGTGAACAAGGCTGCTCAAGACTGCTCAAATGAAGCATAAGGAGTCGCAGAAGCGCTATCGTGATGCTGGCTCATCTTCGGGCTTAGCACAGAAGCGTCGAGTCTGGATTCCCAACAACGTGTTCCGTCCAGCTGCCCCTGCGCCAAGGAACAACCATGCTACACCACATGTTCCACCCAATGCTCCTCTTCGTCCTGAAGATGGTCTGTGCTTCAAGTGTCACAAACCAGGCCACCTTGCTAAGGACTGCCGCCAGACTCAGAATCAATTGGCTCTCCCATGTACTGGCCGTGGCAATGATCGTGGCAATCGTGGACACGCTTACAACCTTGATGTTGAACAAGTCCAGGAGCAACCTGCCACTGTGATGGGTACCCTTCTTGTTAACTCAGTACCTGCTTCTGTTTTATTTAATTCAGCAGCATCACATTCTTTCATCTCTGAAAATTTTGCATTCATGCATAACCTTCAATATGAGGAAATGCATACTCCATTAGTTAGCTGGGCTAGTGAATTACCGTGCCCACACAACTTAAAATGCTGAGGCTAAAATATACACCTTGAATGCGTTGAATGCTTCTCCGCTTGAGGGGATCGAAAACATTCCAGTCGTTCTAGGTTTCCAAACATTTCTTCGGAAGAACTTCCATGAATACCCCGCTTTCTTTCAGTCTTCCTCTTAATTCTCGGGACGAGAATTCTTATTAGTGGAGGAGAATTGTAACACCCCCTGTGCTTAGCAATAGTGATCACCTTAGTTAATGCCAAGTCAGCATGATTAACAGTGTCTAATCATCATTTGCATCATATTGCATTTCAACTCCTAATTCAAACTTAAAAATTAAACTAAAGTGAAAATAAAAGTTGTTCAAATCCAGGAACTAAAATGTCCAGCATGTTGCAAATATTCCCAAAGCTTTTATAAAAATGATTGCAACATTTATTGGATTTGTAAAAGGTCTCAAACAACAAGGAATAGCGGCAAAACAACACTATTTAATCCTTTTTCAATTAAATAAAATCCAAATAAAAAGGTATGGACACCAAACCAATTTCTAGCAGTGACTGATAAGGCACTGATATTATATGGGCAAGTTCCATATTTTACAAAAGTGTTTTGCAATAAAAACAAAAGCAAAAACAGCAGCTAAAAAGAGAAAACAGAAGAGGAAAAATAGAAAAAGGAAAAGAAGCCCACAGTGCCCGGGCCGCAAGTGCACATTGCCAGCCCAGCCCACTCCCCACCTCGTCCCCTTCCTACAGCTCACCCGCGTGCTCGCTGCCGCCGTGCACGCGCACGCCGCGCCTGGCCCCCCCTCGCCTCTGCTCGACACCGCGCGACCCCGCGCCCGCCATGGAGGGATAAGAGCAACGGCCCGCACCCCCCTGCGAACCCTAGCCACACCACTACCTCTCCCTCGCTCTCTCCTAACTCACCCGAGCGGCGCCATGGGCGCGCTCCGTTGAACTTGCGGCCACCGAGCCCCGTTCGCCTCCCCGACGTGCCCACCGGCCTCCCCGTCGCTGGCTACGCCTACTACACCTCATCATTCGAGCCGGGAGCCCCTGCTTCTTCGCCCATGACCTCGCCTCCCCTCTCGGATGCCGAAGATCACCGCCGTCGATCTGCCGCCCCGAGTCTTCCCCGAGCCCACGCTAGCACATCTGCAGGGCGCTATGAACCCTTCCTCCCTCTCCCTCTCTCCCTGTGCTCTTCCCCTCGCTGTAGCCGCCGCTCCATTCGTGGCCGTACTGGACGCCGCGGAGCTCGCCGCCGACGCGTCGTCGGTGACCAAATGGCCCCGTGGCCGTGTCCGCTAGCTTTCCCACATCGCGTAGGGCCTCGCGGCGTAGTTAGTTTGCTCGCGCGCGTGCTGCTGCTGCGTCTTCTTCGCCACCCGAAACCGCCGTCCGCCATCGCCGTCGCACTGCTCAGCTCCGGCCACCCCCGCCGCCGTGCACCCTACCACCGGATGCGTGCATCGTCCGCCCATTCCAGAGGACCAGACCGGGCTCGAAACGGTGGATCACAGAGGATTTCCAGGCTCGCCGGAGTTCTCTGCCCCGTCCGGCGTTCGCCGGCGTACCTCCGGTGCCGGCTCCGACGTGGCACGCGGGGCCCAGCCCCAGTGTCACTGCCCACGGGCCCCATTGGGCCCTGTTGACCGGGTCAGCCGCTGACTGGGCTGGCCACTGTCTATGACATGCGGGCTCCACTCAATTAAACTGATTTAAATAAATAGGTAATTAGTTAATTAGCTAATTAAAATCCTACACAGTCACTGATTGCTGGGCCCCACCCACTAATTAACCCAGTTAGTTAATTTTAACCCCTCTGTTAATGTCACAGTGTATGACATATGGGCCCCACTTGTCAGGTTTGACTCTGGTCAGCCAGAGTTGACCTGCTGACGTCACACTGACCTCATGCTGACATCATCATGCACTGTTTTGGATAATTCAAATTTAAATGAATAATTAGTTTCAGAAAATACTAAAATCTTTAGAAAATCATATAAAATAATCCGTAGCTCAGATCGAAAAACTTTGTACATGAAAGTTGCTCAGAACGATGAGACGAATCCGAATACGTGGTCCATTCATCTGTCAGATGCCTCTAGCTACCTAAACATGGAACTTTTAGACCAATTTCAGTAAATGAATAGTGCCCAACTTTAATAAAATAAATCCGATTAAATTCCTAAATTAACTAGATCATTTAGTTAGGCAGTAGAACACCTCTGCATGTCATTTAGACCTGTCATGCATATTGTTTGCATTTTTGCCATGAATTTATTATTTCTTCCCCCCTCCTTCTCTCTCGATAGACGCCGAGACCGACGCCCTTGCAGCCAAGTATGACTACGTTCCAGATGAACAGCCCGTTGACGACCCCTCCTTCTTGCCAGAGCAACCAGGCAAGCCCCCCCTTTGATCATCCTGATATCGCCCATTCTATTTTCTCCTTCTTGCATTAGATTTTGCTACTGTTACTGTTTGCTCCTATTCTGATGCATAGCCTGCTTTTGTAACATGCTTATTGTTACCTTACCTGCCTATTTCAACTGCTTAGTATAGGCTGGTTAGTGACCCATCAGAGACCCACTTTGACCCAACTGCCCCGCTGGATTATCAGAAGACCCGATCAACGGGATTGAAGATAGGCCCTGGCACCGCACATCAAGGGTGATACCTCGTATAGCACTCCTGATGTTAACTCTGTAGAGTAGCTATTTGTTCATGGTCATCGAGGGTGATTCCTCCTTCTCCACTTCCGACACGACCCTGTCGCGCAACACTTCAAGTTCAAACCTCGAGGGTGATTCCTCCTAAGTTCAACTTGACGGTTACATCGAGTGGACATCCGTCGAGGGTGACACCTCGGATTCCCCTGATGTTATGGACACACGGTTACTATGACTTTACCACTGGACCTTGTTAGAGACGGGTCGGCCCCGAGAGGTACCCGAGGAAGTTACTTTTACTACAGGACTGAAGGGACAGGCGGTACCGCCCAGTAGAGGTGGACCTGAGTTCCCGACAGTCTTTGGCGAGACGGGTTGACCTGGATGGTGCCCGAGTGACGAATACGAGGCCCGGACGGGCCTTCTTAGCCCTTGCAGCAAGTCCTCGAGACGGGGCGACGGGGTCACATCAATCGTGAGTCTCTGCTCGTTACCGCAAGCCCCTAGTCCACTAACGATTTGGATATTTGAGCCGAGCAGGCCTTTGGCCTGATAGCACTAACCATCACGTGGGCATAGTATGGGCGTTCTGCATCGTATGCATCAGCCGAAAGCTTTGTCAGACGTCCAGTTCAGCATCGCGGCACGGACGGACCGGCGCCATCCTGTAGTGTTGGTGCCTGGCTTCACCGTGTGCGCACCGACCCGAAGGGCGAGGGGCGATGGCCCAAGACCCCCTTGCGCTTAGGATGTAGACCGACGGGGACCTCTCTGCTGAGCTGTAGGTAGGGTTGCGGTGTATTGTTTGGCCGAGGCCGGGCATGACCCAGGAAAGTGTGTCCGGCCAGAGTTAAGCGAGCGTGATGGGTAAGTTGGTGCACCCCTACAGGGAAGAACACATCTATCGATTGCCAGTCCTACGGTAAAGGACACTCGGAGTTGTATCCCGATTGATACAACTAGAACTGGACCCTTGAGACGATACTTGGATATGTGGCTCTAGGATTGCTTTCCCGCAGGGAGTCGAGAAAGGATCTCTGGGCGAGGTTGATAACTTTATGGCTCTGGGATCGCTTTCTTGCAGAGAGTCGAGAAAGGATCTCTGGGTGAGGTTGATAGCATTACTACTATATTATCTTGTGCTGATCTACTCTCTTCTATTGCTGCAAGATCGCTGAAGATGAAGATGCTAGTCTTCGATAGGACTAGGCTTTCCCCTCTATTCTGGCATTTCTGCAGCTCAGTCCACATATACAACCTTCCTTTGATAATGTTGCATATGTAGTGTAGATCCTTGCGTGCTGAGTACTTCGAAGTACTCACGGTTGCTTTGCTTTCTTTTTCCCCATATCAGTTTGTCGTGACCAGATGACGGAGCCACTAAGACAGCTACCCCCGCCGATGATTGACTACAACTACCACCCCGAGGGAGGATACTACTTGGAGTTGCCGACGACCAGGAGTAGGTTCGGAGGGTCCCAGGCAGGAGGCCAGCGCCTTTTGATCGTAGTATTTTTCTTTTGCCTTGCCTTCTAAGGGCCTATCTATGTTTTCTTTTATATCTGTACTCAGATATCTGATGCTTCCGGTGACGCTTGTACGCAAGCTTTTGCATTCGAGCCCTCGAGGCCCCTGGCTTGTAATATAAAGCTTGTATGACTTTATTTATGTTTTTGAGTTGTGTTGTGATATCTTCCCGTGAGTCCTTTGGTTTGATCGTGTGCATTTGCGTGTATGATTTAGTGCACGATCGGGCCGGGGGCGTCACATAGGTTATAGAGCAAGTTCAACTCTAGTTTAAAATTATATATACAAGATTATAAAACTAGTTCAACTCTTGTGTAAACTTATTCCGACTAGGCTATAGAGATATTTCAACTCTAGTGTAAAATTATTTGTACAAGGCTATAGAGCTAGTTCAACTCTAGTGTAAAATTATTTTAACTAGCTTAACTCTAGTGTAAAAATATTGGTACTAGGCTATAGAGTTAGTTCAACTCTGGTGTAAAATTATTTGAACTATCTTATAGAGCTAGTTCAACTATAGTGTAAAATTATTTGTACTAGACTATAGAGCTAGTTCAACTCGAGTGTAAAATTATTTGTACTAGGTTATAGAGCTAGTTAAACTCTAGTGTAAAATTATATATACTGGATTATAAAACTAGTTCAACTCTTGTGTAAACTTATTTGAACTACGCTACAAAGATAGTTCAACTCTAGTGTAAAATTATTTGAACTAGCTTATAGAGCTAGTTCAACTCTAGTGTAAAATTATATATACTAGGCTATAGAGCTAGCTCAACTCTAGTGTAAAATTATTTGAACTAGCTCATTCAGCTAGTTAAACTATAGTGTAAAATTATTTGTATTAGGCTATAGAGCTAGTTCAACTCTAGTGTAAAATTATTTGTACCAGGTTATAGAGCTAGTTAAACTCGAGTGTAAAATTGTAACACCCCTAGTGGTTAACTACAGTAATCACCCTTTTGATTATGCCATGTCATCATGATCAACAGTGCTTAATCATCATTAGTATCATATCTCTTTTCAAATTCAAATGAAAATGAAAATTAAATTGAAAGTGGAAAATAAAAGTTGCTCAACATAGAAACTAAATTGTTCATTAAATGGCAAATATTCCAGAGACCATTCTAAAATTTTAACCAACGATTAATAAATTCATTAGGTGGCTCAAACATTATCAAAACACATAGGATTAATGCATATTATTTATTATAAAATTTGTGGGAACTCAAATTGTCTCCAAACTAATTTTTGGAGTTAGGGTATAATGCACTGCTAATTTTTTGCTAGGTCACTTGTTTAGTAAAAATCATTTTCGGGCCTAATTATTTGCAAACCGGAAAAACAGAAAATAAATAAATAATAATAAAAAAGGAAAAACAGAATCCCCCCCCCAACTGGGCCTCGGCCCGGCAAGCCATCGGGCCGCCAGGCCGGCCCAGTCGCCCTCGTATAACCCCCCTTCCCCCCGGTCCGGTCCACCACCGAACCCTAGCACTCATCCCCCCCCCCACGCGCGCGCTGGACCTGGATCGGCCCCGAGCCGATCCCCCTCGTCCTTCCCTGCCGGCCATCGCCGCACGGCACTGCCCCGCGCCCGACCCCAGCGCCCGACACCGCCGCCTCCTCGCCTTCTCGCCGACCCCCGCTCGCCCTCTCCAACCAACGCTACCCCGTCCCCCACCCGACCCCCCTCGATGTGAGCCGCCCCCCGTCTCTTTCCTTTCCCCCTCGCCGCGTCACCCCGCCCGCCTCCCGTGCCTCGCCGCGTACCGCACCGCGCCCCGCCCGCTCGCCCACGCGCCGCCTCGCGCTCGCGCGCCCGTGGCCTCCTCCTGCCCCCTGCCGCCTCGCCCACCCGCTCCTCCCGCAACGCGCCAGTCTCATATGCTCCCTCTCCCCTCTCCCTCTTTCTCACTTCCGTCCTCCCTTCGGTCTCGCGCCCTTCCCATTGCCTCGCTCCTCCCCTCCCTCATCCGCCGCTGCCTCCCCTCTCACCGTCTGTGTCTCTCCCTCCTTCCTCCCGTTCCACTCCTTCTCTTTCTCCTGCCCTCATTCTCTCTCTACTCCACCTCCCCCCCGCTCCCCCGCCCCCCCCCACTCCCGCCCCCCCCCCCCACCCCCCGTGGCTTCAAGCCACTAACCAATGGTGCCCTCCCCCTTGAAATTTTTTTAAAAAAAAGTAAAAAACAATTATTAAAATTAATAAATAATTAATTAACTAATAAATTAGTTAAGTAATTAAGTTAATTAATCCTGAGTAGGTTAATCTAAATTAGTTAATTAGTTTAATTAAATACTAATTAGTTAGTTAACACTAATTAACTAACCAGTCAATGACAGGTGGGTCCCACGTGTCAGCTGACTGCTGACGTCAGCATGATGTCATGCTGACGTCATCAATCACTGTTTCGGATAATGTTTAATTTAAATAATTAAATAAATTCTAGAAATTAATAAAAACTTTAGAAAATCATATAAAATAATCCGTAGCTCAGATCGAAAAACTTTGTACATGAAAGTTGCTCAGAACGACGAGACGAATTCGAATTCGCGGTCCATTCGTCCGTCACGCATCCCTAGCATAGCGAACTTGCAACCGTTCCTCTCCGGTCATCTATATGACAAATGTCCGAAACCGGGAAAACATTCCCGGATGGATTCCCCCTTCCTCGATGACGTGCAACCATACGATAGGACACACCCGACACTGCGTATTGTCATGTCATACTTTGTGTAGCACTTGTTTGCTGTGTATTTATACTGTTTCCTCCCCCTCTTCTCTCTCGATAGACCCCTGACACCGACGTTGTCCCCGAGACCGACGCAGCTCCGGAGTCCGAAGACACCATTGACAACCTTGCCCTTGCCGCCGAGCAACCAGGCAAGCCCCCCCTTTGATCATCCCGATATCGCCCATTCTATTTTCTCATGCTTGCATTAGAATTGCTGCTGCTACTGCTTTACCTATGCTGATGCATTGCCTGTTTATTGTAACCTGCTGTTGATAATTACCTGCATATCCTAAACTGTTTAGTCTAGGCTGGGTAGAGACCTATCAGTGACCCCACTTATCCCGACTGCCCCGCTGGATTAACCGCAGACCCGAACGACGGGATTGAAGACCAGACCCCGACACCGCACATCACCCCCCTTAGTTGTAACGACACTGCAGCGTTACTATCGAGTGCCGAGGGTGAAACCTCGTGTAGCACTTCTGATGTTAACTCTGTAGAGTAGCCATTCGGTCATGGTCATCGAGGGTGATTCCTCCTTCACCGCTTCCGATAACGACGCCGTCGTACAACACCTCAAGTGTGAACCCAGCGAGGGTGATTCCTCCGAGTTCATCTTGACGGATACATCGTGTTGGAATCCAACGAGCTTGACACCTCGGATTCCCTGATGTTATGGACACATGGATAACTTTACACTGTTACTTGGAAGGCGGGTCGACCCTAAGGGGTACCCGCGTGTGATGTGAAGACGGTTTGCCTGCATGGTGCCCGAGTGATGGATACGAGGCGTGGCCGGGCATTCTTGGCCCTTGCCGCAAGTCTTCGAGACGGGGCGACGGGGTCACATCTTTCGTGAGTCTCTGCTCGTAACCGCAACCCCCAAGGTACTAATGATTTGGATATGTGATCTGAGTGGGCCTCTGGCCCGATAGCACTAACCACCACGTGGGCATAGTATGGGCGTTCTGCATCATATGCATCAGCCGAAAGCTCTGTCAGACGTCCAGTTCAGCATGGCGGCACGGACGGATCGTGTCGGCCACCCGAGGCGATGCTGGTTTCCACCCTATGCGCAACGACCCGGAGGGTGAGGGGTGACGGCCAAGACCCCCTTGCACTTAGGATGTAGACCGGCGGGGACCTCTCTGCTGAGTTCTAGGTAGGGTTGCGATGTGTCGTTTGGCCGAGGTCGGGCATGACCCAGAAAAGTGTGTCCGGCCGGAGTTAAGCGAGCGTGGTGGGTAAGTTGGTGCACCCCTGCAGGGAAGAACTAATCTATGCATAGCCGGATCCTCGGTAACGGACACTCGGAGTTGTATCCCGATCGATACAGCTAGAACTTGAGATGAGATATGGATACTATGGCTCTGGGATTGCTTTCTCGCAGAGAGTCGAGAAGGGATCTCCGGACGAGGTTGATGACTGTATGGCTCTGGATTGCTTTCTCGCAGGGAGTCGAGAAAGGATCTCTGGCTGAGGTTGAGACTTAATGATACTACTACTTTATACGGAACTAATCTACACTCTTCTAATGCTGCAAGACAGCTGAAGATGCTAGTCTTTGATAGGACTAGGCCTTCTCTCTATTCTGGGATTTCTGCAGCCCAGTCCACATATACAGCCTTCCTTTGATAATGTTGCATATGTAGTGTAGATCCTTGCTTGCTGAGTACTTCTGAGTACTCACGGTTGCTTTGGTTTCCTTTCTCCCCATATCAGTTTGTCGTGACCAGAGGACGGAGCCCCTGAGACGGATGCTCCGTCGATCGCTACTACTACCCCGAGGATGGATGCTACTACGAGCTTGCCGTCGACCAGGAGTAGGATCAGAGGTTCCCAGGCAGGAGGCCTTGCGCCTTTCGGTCGTAGTGTTTTCTTTTGCCCCGCCTTCTAAAGGGCCTTTCTGTGTTTTCCTTTATATCTATATTCAGATATCTGATGCTTCGCTGACGCTTGTACGCAAGCTTTTGTTTTCAAGCCCTCGAGGCCCCTGGCTTGTAATATAAAGCTTGTATGACTTTCCTTATATTTTAGAGTTGTGTTGTGATATCTTCCCGTGAGTCCTTAGGCTTGATCATGTGCATTTGCGTGTATGATTAGTGCATGATTGGGCCGGGGGCATCACAAGTTGGTATCAGAGCCGACTGACTGTAGGAACCCCCTTTCCAACTCCTTGGCCGAAGTTGAGTCTAGTAACCGAAAACTGTTTTACTAACTTGGTTGTGTGGCTTACAGGCCCACGTCGCTAATTGGGTGGTATTAGGATCTTTTACTCCTCGACCTTTACTCTGGGACTCTGATCTCTTCTCTATTCGGGTTAAATTTTTACTAACTCCAACATTAGGTTCTCGTGATCACATCCACCCGGTGTTCTGAAATAATCCCCCCCTTGCTCCAAGATTGTGGACCAGGTTCTGCTTGCAGGATCCTTTTATCGAGGGCACCCTGTGTTGTCACTTGCAGATTCCTCGCTCCAACAGTTTTCTCCGACGTTGATGTAGCCTTTGCTATGTCTCGCCGTGTACTTCCCTACCGCGTGCCTGCGCGCCACCTAGATGTCTAGCCTTCCCCTTTCAATTGTCGTAAAGCCGGATACTAACCAAGGCTATGTGTGGCTTTGAATGTCTGGTGCGAATATAATGAAGTATCTATTGCACTTCCTTATGTTGTGCGTGTTACTTCATAAATAATTCCATACACCTGCAATTTACTAGCTAAATTGCCCCTGTTGATTTGGTAGGATGGCTGACGATCCTCCACCTCCACCCTATATTGCCGCAATGATGCAGCAGTTTGAATTGAACCGTCAGGTTATGACTGGGATATTGGCTCAGTTTCCAAACCAGAATGCTCATCAACAGCCTACCCCAATAACTCTGCCAGAATTCGTGCGCCTCAATCCGTCCACCTTTCGTAGCTCGACTAATCCAATGGATGCTGATGATTGGCTCCGTGACATTGCCTTCCAGATGAAGTCGGCAAATGTTATCCCTGACAGTTACGTCACCTATGCGACGTATCACCTAAGTGGATCAGCTGCTCAATGGTGGGAAAGCCACAAGGGTATGTTGCCTGCTGAAACAATAACCACTTGGCAGGAATTTCAGTCAACTTTTCGTGCACGATACATTCCTCAAGGTCTGATGGACCAGAAGAAACAGGAGTTCCGCAAACTTACCCAGGGCACAATGACTGTGGATGAATATCAGAGGAAATTTCTCGAATTGTCCCGCTATGCTGAAGATGACGTATGCACTGACGCCCGCAAGCAGGATAAATTCCGTGAAGGACTCCGTACTGACATAAAACTCGCACTTGCAGTCCATGATTGCATAGACTTCGCAACGCTTGTCAGCAAATCTTTCCAAGTTGAAACAGCTCTGACTGAATGTCAGGAGTCGCTCAAGCGCACTCATGGAGCTGGCTCATCCTCGGGTCAGCCTGTTCAGAAGCGTCGACTGTTGATCCCGCACAATATACATCACCGACCTGCTCCAACACCAAGGCCGTCATATGTTGCACCTCGTCTGCCTTCACCGCCGAGACAGCTAACGGTTCATGATGGACCGCCTGATGCTATGGCTTTTCATCAGGACGCACCACGTCCTCCTGTTGGTCACAAGAAAAGCTGTCGGAACCGTCGTCTCAGAAACTGTAATGCCAGGCCGCCTGCTATAGTTCGGGTCCGTGTCAACCAAGTCAACATGGAAGAAGCTCGAGAGGACCCCAGAATTGTGATGGGCACCCTTCTAGTGAATTCAATCCCTGCTACAGTCCTCTTTGATTCTGGAGCATCGCACTCCTTCATGTCTGAAAGTTTTGCGCGAAGCCATGATATACCTTTCGAGGAGATGTCCACCCCATTAGTACTCCAGTCACCCGGGGCTAATTGGCAAACTGCCATGGTAAGCCACGGAAACCACATTGTGATTAGAGGATTGATGTTCCCCATTTCACTCATTGCTCTCAAGACCTCCAACATAGACATTATTCTGGGTATGGACTGGTTGAAGCCCAATAAAGCTTTGATTGACTGTGCCACTGAAACAGTCCGCCTCACACACCCTTCTGGCCAGAAAGTACAATACTCAGCTCGAATAGCTCAGGATGCTGAGACTCAAATATATATTCTGAATGCATTGAATGCCTCACCTCTTGAAGGCATCGAGAACGTTCCAGTTGTTCGTGATTTTCAAGATGTATTTCCAGAAGAACTTCCAGGAATACCCCCTGCTAGAGCTGTTGAGTTTGTCATCGACTTGAAGCCCGGCACAACCCCTATTGCGAAGCGTCCTTATAAGATGCCTCCGCATCACCTTCTGGAACTTAAGGAAGAAATCGACACGTCACTTAAGAAAGGTTTCATCCGCCCCAGTTCCTCTGCTTGGGGAGCACCTTCACTCTTCGTCAAGAAGAAGGATGGAACTAACCGATTGGTTCAGGATTATCGACCCATTAACCAAGCCACCATTCAGAATAAATATCCGCTTCCTCGGATCAATGATTTGTATGATCAACTTGCAGGATCATCGGTGTTTTCTAAACTCGACTTGAGGTTGGGTTATCATCAGATCCATGTTCGTGAAGAGGATATTCCCAAGACTGCATTTGTTACTCGCTATGGCTCTTATGAGTACACTGTCATGTCATTTGGCTTAACAAATGCTCCAGCCACATTCTCCCGTCTGATGAATTATATCTTCATGGATTACCTCGACAAGTTTGTTGTGGTGTATCTAGATGATATCCTGGTCTATTCTAAGAATAAGGAAGAACATGCTGAACACCTTCGTCTTGTACTGGAAAGGCTCCGAGAACACCAATTGTATGCCAAATACTCCAAATGTGAGTTCTGGTTATCTGAAGTAACCTACCTTGGTCATGTGATTTCGAAAGATGGCATTGCTGTTAACCCAGAATGAGTTCAGGCTATTCTTGACTAGACTCCTCCGAAGAATGTCAAGCAAGTCAGAAGTTTTCTCGGCCTTGCAAGCTATTGCCGTCGGTTTGTTAAGAATTTTTCTAAGATCGCTAAGCCGTTGACTGATCTGCTTCACAAAGGCGTTAAGTTTGAATGGATAGACAAATGTCAGGAAAGTTTTCAAACACTCAAAGACAAGCTGACATCTGCCCCAGTACTTGCTCCACCGGATTCTCGCAAAGATTTTGTGATCTATTGTGACGCATCCCGTGAAGGATTAGGCTGTATCCTAATGCAAGAGCGTAAAGTGATTGCTTATGGCTCTCGTCAGTTGCGCCCACATGAAGAGAATTATCCGGTACATGATCAAGAACTAGCTGCTGTCATGTATGCACTGTAGCTGTGGCGACATTACCTCCTCGTTAATCATTGCGAGATCTACACGGATCTTAAAAGTCTGAAGTACTTGTTCACTCAACCATCTCTAAACCTCCGTCAGCAAATATGGATGGAGGCCATTGCGGACTACGATTTGGGTATATCTTATACCCCTGGCAAGGCTAACGTGATGGCTGATGCCTTAAGCCGCAAGTCATATTGCGACAACCTCATGGTTAGGCGAGCTCAACCTTGTCTTTATGAAGAACTGTGCAAGCTGAATCTGCGTATTGTTCCACAGGGATCTCTTAATAACCTCGTGATACAACCAGATCTTGAGAAAGCTGTTAAGAATGCGCAAGCTAAGGATGCTGAAGTTGATCTGATGAAGGAAAATCTTCACCATGAAAAGTACAGGGATTTCTCGCTGTCTGAAGATGGAACCTTGTATTTCAGAAACAGCATTGTCGTACCTCGCTTCGAACTCATGACTGACGAGGTCATGAAGGAGGCACATGACACACCATTGTCTATTCCTCCGGGTAGCACCAAAATGTATCGTGACCTCCGTCAAAGGTACTGGTGGTCTAGAGTGAAGCAGGACATTGCTCGTTATGTTGCTGAATGTGATGTGTGTCGTCGCGTTAAAGCAGAACATCAGAAGCCTGCTGGAATTCTGCAACCACTACCTATTCCTTTATGGAAATGGGATAAAGTGCAAATGGATTTCATTACAGGACTTCCCAGGTCACAGAAGGGTCACGATGCTATTCTTATCGTCGTCGACCAACTCTCTAAGGTTGCACACTTTCTGCCTGTCAAAGAAACTATCACTGCTAGTCAGTTAGCAGAGTTGTATATCTCCAGAATTGTTTCACTCCACGGTATTCCGAAGGAGATCAGTTCGGACCGTGGCGGTCTTTTCACCTCAAAGTTCTGGGAAAGTTTCCAAGAAGCTATGGGAACTCATATCACCTGGAGTTCAGCTTATCACCTCCAATCCCAAGGCCAAGTCGACCGAGTAAATCAAGTGCTTGAAGACATGCTTCGAGCTTGTGTTATTTCTTTCGGCAAGAAGTGGGAAGAATCTCTTCCATATGCCGAGTTCTCTTATAACAACAGCTATCAAGCCAGCTTGAAAATGGCCCCCTTCGAAGTACTTTATGGACGTAAGTGTCGAACCCCTCTGAATTGGTCAGAAACTGGGGAACGACCGCTCGTGGGTCCGGATATTATTCAACACACCGAAGAACAAGTCCGTATCGTTCGAGAAAATCTCAAGGCGGCTCAGGACCGTCACAAGAGCAACTATGATCGCAAACGATGGGGTTTGACTTGTCAACCGGGTGATCAAGCTTATCTGCGAGTCACTCCTATGAAAGGCACTCACCGTTTCGGAATCAAGGGCAAGTTAACTCCCCGCTACATTGGTCCTTTCCGCATTATTGCAAGACGTGGTCAGGTGGCCTATAAATTGGAATTGCCGCCGCAATTCTCTCATATCCACGACGTCTTCCATGTGTCGCAACTTCGTAAATGCTTCAAAGAATCTCCACACCGCGCTGTGGATCACAAGATGCTCGAATTGCATGATGATCTTTCTTATAAGGAGCATCCAATCCGCATTCTCGATGAAGCTGAAAGTCGGACCCGTCAGAAGGTTACCAAGTTCCTCAAAGTGCAGTGGTCAAATCATACTGAAGATGAAGCCACTTGGGAATGCAAGGATAATCTTCGTGCGGAATACCCCTAATTTTCCCTTCTACTTCTTAATTCTTGGGACGAGAATTCTTGTTAGTGGAGGAGACTTGTAACACCCCCAGTGGTTAACTACAGTAATCACAATTTTGATTATGCCATGTCATCATGATCAACAGTGCTTAATCATCATTAGTATCATATCTCTTTTCAAATTCAAATTCAAATGGAAATTAAATTGAAAGTGGAAAATAAAAGTTGCTCAACATAGAAACTAAATTGTTCATTAAATGGCAAATATTGCAGAGACCATTCTAAAATTTTAACCAACGATTAATAAATTCATTAGGTGGCTCAAACATTATCAAAACAGATAGGATTAATGCATATTATTTATTATAAAATTTGTGGGAACTCAAATTGTCTCCAAACTAATTTTTGGAGTTAGGGTATAATGCACTGCTAATTTTGGGCTAGGTCACTTGTTTAGTAAAAATCATTTTGGGGCCTAATTATTTGCAAACCAGAAAAACAGAAAATAAATAAATAATAAAAAAAAGGAAAAACAGAATCCCCCCCCAACTGGGCCTCGGCCCGGCAAGCCATCGGGCCGCCAGGCTGGCCCAGTCGCCCCCGTATAACCCCCCTTCCCCCCGGTCCGGTCCACCACCGAACCCTAGCGCTCATCCCCCACCCCCACGCGCGCGCTGGACCTGGATCGGCCCCGAGCCGATCCCCCTCGTCCTTCCCCGCCGGCCATCGCCGCACGGCAATGCCCCGCGCCCGACACCAGCGCCCGACGCCGCCGCCTCCTCGCCCTCATCGCCGGACCGCGCCGCTCGCCCCTCCCCAACCAGCGCTTCCCCCCGTCGCCGCCCAGCCTCGACCCGGCCCTCGATGTGAGCCGCCCCCCCTCTCTTTCCTTTCCCCCTCGCCGCGGTCACCGCCCGCGCTCGCCGTGCCTCGCCGCGTACCGCACCGCGCCCCGCCGCGCTCGCCCACGCGCCCGCCTCGCGCTCGCCGCGCCCGTGGCCTCCTCCTGCCGCCTCGCCACCCCACGCAGTCCCGCGCCCCGCCGCCCGTGCTCGCTCCGGCCGCCCTGCCGCGCCCCCTCCAGCCGCCGCCTGCCCTCCACGCTCGCCCGCTTGACCGCGCCCGCCGGCCGGCCACGGCCACGGCCGTGTCGTGCGCCCCCTGGGCGCGCGCGCCCAATCACCCCCCCGTGGCTCAGCCACTGACCAGTGGGGCCCTCCCCCTTGAAAAAATTAAAAAAAAGTAAAATAAAAATAAAATAAAAATTATTAAAATTAATAAATAATTAATTAACTAATAAATTAGTTAATTAATTAAGTTAATTAATCCTGATTAGGTTAATCTAAATTAGTTAATTAGTTTAATTAAATACTAATTAGTTAGTTAACACTAATTAACTAACTAGTCAATGACAGGTGGGTACCACGTGTCAACTGACTGCTGACGTCAGCATGATGTCATGCTGACGTTATCAATCACTGTTTCTGATAATGTTTAATTTAAATAATTAAATAAATTCCAGAAATTAATAAAAACTTTAGAAAATCATATAAAATAATCCGTAGCTCAGATCGAAAAACTTTGTACATGAAAGTTGCTCAGAACGACGAGACGAATTCGAATACGCGGTCCGTTCATCCGTCACGCATCCCTAGCATAGTGAACTTGCAACCGTAACTCTCCGGTCATCTATATGACAAATGTCCGGAACCGGGAAAACATTCCCGGATGGATTCCCCCTTCCTCGGTGACATGCAACCATACGATAGGACACACCCGACACTGCGTATTGTCATGTCATACTTTGTGTAGCACTTGTTTGCTGTGTATTTATACTGTTTCATCCCCCTCTTCTCTCTCGATAGACCCCTGAAACCGACGTCGTCCCCGAGACCGACGCAGCTCCGGAGTCCGAAGACACCATTGACAACCTTGCCCTTGCCGCCGAGCAACCAGGCAAGCCCCCCCTTTGATCATCCCGATATCGCCCATTCTATTTTCTCATGCTTGCATTAGAATTGCTGCTGCTACTGCTTTACCTATTCTGATGCATAGCCTGTTTATTGTAACCTGCTGTTGATAATTACCTGCATATCCTAAACTGTTTAGTCTTGGCTGGGTAGAGACCTATCAGTGACCCCACTTATCCCGACTGCCCCGCTGGATTAACCGAAGACCCGAACGACGGGATTGAAGACCAGACGCCGACACCGCACATCACCCCCCTTAGTTGTAACGACACTGCAGCGTTACTATCGAGTGCCGAGGGTGAAACCTCGTGTAGCACTTCTGATGTTAACTCTGTAGAGTAGCCATTCGGTCGTGGTCATCGAGGGTGATTCCTCCTTCACCGCTTCCGATAACGACGCCGTCGTACAACACCTCAAGTGTGAACCCAGCGAGGGTGATTCCTCCGAGTTCACCTTGATGGATACATCGTGTAGGAATCCAACGAGGGTGACACCTCGGATTCCCTGATGTTATGGACACACGGATAACTTTACACTGTTACTTGGAAGGCGGGTCGACCCTGAGGGGTACCCGCGTGTGATGTGAAGACGGGTTGCCTGCATGGTGCCCGAGTGATGGATACGAGGCGTGGCCGGGCATTCTTGGCCCTTGCCGCAAGTCCTCGAGACGGGGCGACGGGGTCACATCTTTCGTGAGTCTCTGCTCGTAACCGCAACCCCCAAGGTACTAACGATTTGGATATGTGATCTGAGTGGGCCTCTGGCCCGATAGCACTAACCACCACGTGGGCATAGTATGGGCGTTCTGCATCGTATGCATCAGCCGAAAGCTTTGTCAGACGTCCAGTTCAGCATGGCGGCACGGTCGGATCGTGTCGGCCACCCGAGGCGATGCTGGAATCCACCCTGTGCGCAATGACCCGGAGGGTGAGGGGCGACGGCCAAGACCCCCTTGCGCTTAGGATGTAGACCGGCGGGGACCTCTCTGCTGAGTTGTAGGTAGGGTTGCGATGTGTCTTTTGGCCGAGGTCGGGCATGACCCAGAAAAGTGTGTCCGGCCGGAGTTAAGCGAGCGTGGTGGGTAAGTTGGTGCACCCTTGCAGGGAAGAACTAATCTATGCATAGCCGGATCCTCGGTAACGGACACTCGAAGTTGTATCCCGATCGATACAGCTAGAACTTGAGATGAGATATGGATACTATGTGTGACGCCCCCGGCCCGATCGTGCACTAATAATCATACACGCAAATGCACACGATCAAGCCTAAGGACTCACGGGAAGATATCACAACACAACTCTAAAACATAAATAAAGTCATACAAGCTTTATATTACAAGCCAGGGCCTCGAGGGCTCGAATACACAAGCTTGCGAACAAGCGTCAGCGGAAGCATCAGATATCTGAGTACAGATATAAAAGAAAGTACAGAAAGGCCTTTAGAAAGGCGGGGCAAAATAAAACACTACGATCGAAAGGCGAAGGCCTCCTGCCTGGGACCCTCCGATCCTACTCCTGGTCGTCAGTCAACTCGTAGTAGTATCCATCCTCTGGGTAGTAGTAGTAACGATCGTCGGGGCATCTGTCTCAGGGGGCTCCGTCCTCTGGTCACGTCAAACTGATATGGGGAGAAAAAGGAAAACAAAGCAACCGTGAGTACTCTGAAGTACTCAGCAAGCAAGGATCTACACTACATATGCAACATTTTCAAGGGGAGGCTGTATATGTGGACTGGGCTGCAGAAATGCCAGAATAGAGAGAAGGCCTAGTTCTATCGAAGACTAGCATCTTCAGCGGTCTTGCAGCAGTAGAAGAGAGTAGAACAATACCATATAATGTAGCAGTAATAATATCAACCTCACCCAGAGATCCTTTCTCGACTCCCTGCGAGAAAGCAATCCCAGAGCCATATATACAGGTCTCATCACAGGTATCCAGTTCTAAATTGTATCAATCAGGATACAACTCCGAGTGTCCTTTACCGTAGGACCGGCTATCGATAGAAGTGTTCTTCCCTGCAGGGGTGCACCAACTTACCCAACACGCTCGATTAACTTCGGCCGGACACACTTTCCTGGGTCATGCCCAGCCTCGGCCAAACGACACAACGCAACCCTACCTATAGCTCAGCAGAGAGGTCCCCGTCGGTCTACATCCTAAGCGCTCAGAGGTCTTGGGCCATCGCCCTGTGCACTCCGAGTCGTTGCGTGCAGGGGGAAGCCAGGCACCAGGGGGGCGCCGGTCCGTCCCGGCCGCAAGGCTGAACTAGACGTCTGACAGAGCTTTCGGCTGATGCTACGATGCAGAACGCCCATACTATGCCCACGTGATGGTTAGTGCTATCAGACCAGAGGTCTGCTCGGATCAAATATCCAAATCGTTAGGACTAGGGCTTGCGGTAACGAGCAGAGACTCACGAAAGATGTGACCCCGTCGCCCCGTCTCGAGGACTTGCGGCAAGGGTTAAGAATGCCCGGCCGCGCCTCGTATTCACCACTCGGGCACCACACTGGCAACCCGCCTTCACATCACACGCGGGTACCCCTCAGGGTCGACCCGCCTTTCCAAGTAACAATGTAAGGTCCAAGTATCCGTGTGTCCATAACATCAGGGAATCCGAGGTATCACCCTCATTGAATTCCCACTCGATGTATCCATCAAGGTGAACTAGGAGGAATCACCCTCACTGGGTCCACACTTGAGGCGGTGTAGGACAGCGTCGTTATCGGAAGCGGTGAAGGAGGAATCACCCTCGATGACCACGACCGAATAGCTACTCTACAGAGTTAACATCAGAAGTGCTACAAGAGGTTTCACCCTCGGCACTCGATAGTAACGCTGCAGTGTCGTTACAACTAAGGGGGGTGATGTGCGGTGTCGGGTCCTGGTCTTCAATCCCATTGATCGGGTCTTCTGACGATCCAGCGCGGCAGTCGGGATAAGTGGGGTCACTGATAGGTCTCTACCCAGCCTAGACTAAACAGTTTAGGATATGTAGGTAATTATCAACGGTAGGTTACAATGAACAGGCTATGCATCAGAATAGGTAAAGCAGCAGCAGCAGTAATTCTAATGCAAGCATGAGAAATTTAGAATGGGCGATATCGGTATGATCAAGGGAGGGGCTTGCCTGGTTGCTCGGCGGCAAGGGCAAGGTCGTCTATGGTGTCTTCGGGATCCGGAGCTGCGTCGGTCTCGGGGACGACGTCGGGGTCGGGGGCTATCGAGAGAGAAGAGGGGAAGGAAACAGTATAAATATATAGCAAACATGAGCATGACAAATACGATACACGGTGCTAGGGGTAGTCTAACGCAGCATCACACGTAACAGACGGAGCGGGAGAATATCTGACGATATTTCCCGGGTCTTTGGAATTATCGGACAGAGGATAAGAGGGGAACGGTTGCAAGTTCGGATAGTTAGGGACGCGTGACGGGCGAACGGACCGCGCATTCAGATTCGTCTCGTCGTTCTGAGCAACTTTCATGTACAAAGTATTTTCATCTGAGCTACGGATTATTTTATATGATTTTCTAAAGTTTTTATTAATTTCTGGAATTTATTTAATTATTTAAATTAAACATTATCCGAAACAGTAGTTGATGACGTCAGCATGACATCATGCTGACGTCAGCACAATCTGACAGGTGGGGCCCGCTGTCATTGACTATTAGCCTAATTAACAGATTAATTAGCTTAATTAGATAATTAGGTTAATTAAGCTTAATTAGTTTAATTAAACATGATTAGTTAAGTTAATTAATCCGCTAATTAACTAATTAATTATTATTATATTTTCTTTTTCTTTTTTCTTTTTTTCTTTTTTTTTGTTTAAAACTAAAAGGGGCGTGGGGCCCCGTTGTCAGTGGCTCAGGGGGGTCCTAGCGGGCACGGGCGCGCGGGCTAACGGGCAAGGGGGGGGTGCCGGGGCAGATTTGGGCGTGGCTGTGGGCGCCGGGCGCCCGCCCAGTCCAGCAGCGGCTGGGCGCGGCCCCGAGCGGCGCGACGCGTGCGGGTCGGGTGTGCGAGGCTCGTCGAGGCGGGGGCCAGAAGGGGCGCGATGGCCGAAGCGGCCAGGCGCATGGGCAGCGGAGGCGGGCCGCGGCGAGCTCAAGTGCGGGCGGCAACGAGGCAACAACGGCGGCAGCAGACAGGTAGCAGGCAGCAGCTAGCGGGAGCATCAGCAGCAGAAGCAGCCTACAGCAGCAGCGACAGCAGCGTGCGGGAAGCGGCGGCTGCGAGGAGCACGCGGACGATGCGGCCAGGGCGCGGAAGCAAGCGGTGATGACGCAAGGCGCTCGGGACGAGGGGGAAAAGGGGGAAGCGGGTCGCGAGAGCTCACCCCCGGTGCCGGGGATCGGGACGGCGAGGCCTGGGGAGGTCCGGCGAGGCGGAACGGCGGCGACGTCGACGGAGTCGAGGAGACGTCGGGCCGACGAGGAAGAGGGGACGGGGGCGCGAGGAAGGAGGTGCGAGGAGGAGGCCGGGAGGAGCGGCGCTGGGCGTCGGCTGGCGGCGGCCGTCCTCGAGCGCGGGCGCGCCGGGAGGAGGGGATCGACAGGGGCGCCCCTCCTCCTCCGTGTCTGCGTGTGCGTGTGTTGCGTGTGGCGGCGCTAGGAGGGAGAGGTTGAGGATCGGGGCAGGCTAGGGTTAAGTAGGATTAAATGGGCCTTGGGCCAACTAGCCGACTGCTGGGCTCCCTCTCTCATTCTTACCTCTCTCTTTTTTTTCTCTCTGTTCTGTTTTCTTTTAACTTTTTCTTTTATTTAACTATATCTCCTATTTAGTAAATAGTTAGGCCTCAGATTGAATTTTGTAAAACATGGCAAATGTTCCAATAAATACTAGGCATTACCTACCACTACCAAAAATTGGTTTGGAGACAATTTGAGTTCACACCATTTTTATAATAATTAAAATGCATTAATCCTTGCTGTTTTATTAATGTTAGTGCCACCTAATTATTTTATTATTTGTTGGTTTCAATTTTTAGAATAGTCTCTGATTTACTTGCTATTTAATGAACAATTTAGTTTCTATGTTGGACAACTTTTATTTTCCACTTTTATTTAAATTTGGATTTTGACTTAGGAGTTGAAATGCAATATGATGCAAATGATGATTAGGCACTGATAATCATGATGACATGGCATAATCAAAATGGGATTACTGTAGTTAACCACTGGGGGTGTTACAAATCTCCTCTACTAACAAGAATTCTCGTCCCGAGAATTAAGAAGTAGAAGGAAAAAGTTCGGGGTATTCCTTGCGAAGATGATCCTCGCGTTCCCAAGTGGCTTCATCTTCAGTATGGTTTGACCACTGCACTTTGAGGAACTTGGTAACCTTCTGACGGGTTCGACGTTCAGCTTCATCGAGGATGCGGATCGGATGTTCCTTATATGAAAGATCATCATGCAATTCGAGCATCTCGTGATCCACAGCTCGGTGCGGAGATTCCTTGAAGCATTTACGAAGTTGCGACACATGGAAGACATCGTGGATATGAGAGAATTGCGGCGGCAACTCCAATTTATATGCCACCTGACCACGCCTAGCAACAATGCGGAAAGGACCAATGTAGCGCGGAGCTAACTTGCCCTTGATTCCAAAACGGTGAGTGCCCTTCATAGGAGTGACACGAAGATAAGCTTGATCACCAGGTTGATAAGTCAAACCCCATCGTTTACGATCATAGTTGCTCTTCTGGCGGTCCTGAGCCGCCTTGAGATTTTCACGGACGATATGGACTTGTTCTTCGGCGTGTTGAATAATATCCGGTCCAACAAGAGGTCATTCCCCAGTTTCTGACCAATTCAGAGGGGTTCGACACTTACGTCCATAGAGAACTTCAAAGGGGGCCATTTTCAGACTAGCTTGATAGCTGTTGTTATAGGAGAACTCGGCATATGGAAGAGATTCTTCCCATTTCTTGTCAAACGATATAACACAAGCTCGCAGCATGTCTTCAAGCACTTGATTAACTCGTTCAACTTGGCCTTGGGATTGAGGATGATAAGCTGAACTCCAGGTAATATGAGTTCCCATAGCCTTTTGGAAACTTTCCCAGAAATGACCAGTGAATATGCTGCCACGGTCTGAACTGATCTCTTTCGGAATACCGTGGAGTGAAACAATTCTGGAGATATATAACTCTGCTAACTGACTAGCAGTGATCGTCTCCTTGACAGGCAGAAAGTGTGCAACTTTGGAGAGTTGGTCGACGACGACAAGAATAGCATCGTGACCCTTCTGTGACCTGGGAAGTCCTGTAATGAAATCCATCTGAACCTTATCCCATATCCATAAAGGAATAGGAAGTGGTTGCAGAATTCCAGCAGGCTTCGGATGTTCTGCTTTAACGCGTCGACACACATCACATTCAGCAACATATCGAGCAATGTCTTGCTTCATTCTAGACCACCAGTACCTTTGACGGAGATCACGATACATCTTGGTGCTACCCGGATGAATAGACAGCGGGGTATCATGTGCCTCCTTCATGACTTTGTCAGTCATAAGCTCGAAGCGAGGTACGACAATGCGGTCTCTGAAATACAAGGTTCCATCTTCAGACAGCGAGAAATCCCTGTACTTTACAAGGTGAAGGTCTTTCTTCATCAGATCAACTTCAGCATCTTTAGCTTGCGCATTCTTAACAGCTTTCTCAAGATCTGGTTCAACAACCAAGGTTTTTAGGTATCCTTGGGGAACTATCTCGAGATTTAGCTTTCGAAGCTCTTCATACAGAAGGGGTTGCTGTAGCTGAACCTCAAGTTCGCAGCAATAGGATTTGCGGCTCAACGCATCAGCCATTACATTAGCCTTGCCAGGGGTATAAGAAATACCCAAGTCATAGTCCGCAATGGTCTCCATCCATCTTTGCTGACGGAGGTTTAGAGAAGGTTGAGTGAACAAGTACTTCAGACTTTTATGATCCGTGTATATCTCGCAACGATTACCGAGGAGGTAATGTCGCCACAACTGCAATGCATAGATCACAGCAGCTAGTTCTAGATCATGTACCGGATAATTCTCTTCATGCGGACGCAACTGACGAGAGCCATAAGCAATCACTTTACGCTCTTGCATTAGGATACAGCCTAATCCTTCACGGGATGCGTCACAATAAATCACGAAGTCTTTGCGGGTATCTGGAGGAGATAGTACTGGGGTATTGTAACGGATTGACATCTGCCCCAGTGGATAAAGGATGTACTCTCGATGTACCCCTGCTCGAACAGCTGGCAGCTGCGTCGCAGGGTGTGGTGGAAACAAACGATCCATCTGAGACAGAGGGAACGCATGATTGTCAAAAGACAAGGAGAAGTGTAACCGATCTCGGAGAGAAAGGTTAAACAAAACAATGGAAAGGAAAATGATCATCAGACTAATCAGATCAATGTCAGGGAAATCACACAGATATCCAGCTCTCCGGGTGGACGAGAATTACGAGATCCTAAGTGTCGACGTTAGTAAACTTTAGTTAACCCGAAAGGAAGAGAGGTCAGAGTCCCAGAGTAAAGATGAGGAATAAAAGATACTAATACCTCCCAACTGGCGACGTGGGCCCGTAAGCCACACAGCCAAGTTAGTAAAATAGTTTTTCGGTTTCTAGACTCAACTTCGGCCAAGGAGTTGGAAAGGGGATTCCTACAGGCAGTCGGCTCTGATACCAACTTGTGACGCCCCCGGCCCGATCGTGCACTAATCATACACGCAAATGCACACGATCAAGCCTAAGGACTCACGGGAAGATATCACAACACAACTCTAAAACATAAATAAAGTCATACAAGCTTTATATTACAAGCCAGGGGCCTCGAGGGCTCGAATACATAAGCTTGCGAACAAGCGTCAGCGGAAGCATCAGATATCTGAGTACAGATATGAAAGAAAGTACAGAAAGGCCTTTAGAAAGGCGGGGCAAAAGAAAACACTACGATCGAAAGGCACAAGGCCTCCTGCCTGGGACCCTCCGATCCTACTCCTGGTCGTCAGTCATCTCGTAGTAGTATCCATCCTCTGGGTAGTAGTAGTAACGATCGTCGGGGCATCTGTCTCAGGGGGCTCCGTCCTCTGGTCACGTCAAACTGGTATGGGGAGAAAAAGGAAAACAAAGCAACCGTGAGTACTCAGAAGTACTCAGCAAGCAAGGATCTACACTACATATGCAACATTTTCAAGGGGAGGCTGTATATGTGGACTGGGCTGCAGAAATGCCAGAATAGAGAGAAGGCCTAGTCCTATCGAAGACTAGCATCTTCAGCGGTCTTGCAGCAGTAGAAGAGAGTAGAACAATGCCATATAATGTAGCAGTAATAATATCAACCTCACCTAGAGATCCTTTCTCGACTCCCTGCGAGAAAGCAATCCCAGAGCCATACATACAGGTCTCATCACAGGTATCCAGTTCTAAATTGTATCAATCAGGATACAACTCCGAGTGTCCTTTACCGTAGGACCGGCTATCGATAGAAGTATTCTTCCCTGCAGGGGTGCACCAACTTACCCAACACGCTCGATTAACTTCGGCCGGACACACTTTCCTGGGTCATGCCCGGCCTCGGCCAAACGACACATCGCAACCCTACCTACAGCTCAGCAGAGAGGTCCCCGCCGGTCTACATCCTAAGCGCAAGGGGGTCTTGGCCATCGCCCCTCGCCCTCCGGGTCGTTGCATACATGGCCCAGATCCAAGCACCACCGAAATGGCGCCAATCACTCCATGCCGCACTGCTGAACTGGACGTCTGACAGAGCTTTCGGCTGATGCATACGATGCAGAACGCCCATACTATGCCCACGTGATGGTTAGTGCTATCAGACCAGAGGTCTGCTCGGATCAAATATCCAAATCGTTAGGACTAGGGCTTGCGGTAACGAGCAGAGACTCACGAAAGATGTGACCCCGTCGCCCCGTCTCGAGGACTTGCGGCAAGGGCCAAGAATGCCCGGCCGCGCCTCGTATTCACCACTCGGGCACCACACTGGCAACCCGCCTTCACATCACACGCGGGTACCCCTCAGGGTCGACCCGCCTTTCCAAGTAACATTGTAAAGTCCAAGTATCCGTGTGTCCATAACATCAGGGAATCCGAGGTATCACCCTCATTGAATTCCACTCGATGTATCCGTCAAGGTGAACTAGGAGGAATCACCCTCACTGGGTCCACACTTGAGGTGTTGTACGACAGCGTCGTTATCGGAAGCGGTGAAGGAGGAATCACCCTCGATGACCATGACCGAATAACTACTCTACAGAGTTAACATCAGAAGTGCTACATGAGGTTTCACCCTCGACACTCGATAGTAACGCTGCAGTGTCGTTACAACTAAGGGGGGTGATGTGCGGTGTCGGGTCCTGGTCTTCAATCCCATTGATCGGGTCTTCTGACGATCCAGCGCGGCAGTCGGGATAAGTGGGGTCACTGATAGGTCTCTACCCAGCCTACACTAAACAGTTTAGGATATGTAGGTAATTATTAACAGTAGGTTACAATGAACAGGCTATGCATCAGAATAGGTAAAGCAGCAGCAGCAGTAATTCTAATGCAAGCATGAGGAATTTAGAATGGGCGATATCGGGATGATCAAAGGAGGGGCTTGCCTGGTTGCTCGGCGGCAAGGGCAAGGTCGTCTATGGTGTCTTCGGGATCCGGAGCTGCGTCGGTCTCGGGGACGATGTCGGGGTCGGGGGCTATCGAGAGAGAAGAGGGGGAGGAAATAGTATAAATATATAGCAAACATGAGCATGACAAATACGATACACGGTGCTAGGGGTAGTCTAACGGAGCATCACACGTAACAGACGGAGCGGGAGAATATCTGACGATATTTCCCGGGTCTTTGGAATTGTCGGACAGAGGATAAGAGGGGAACGGTTGCAAGTTCGGATAGTTAGAGACGCGTGACGGACGAACGGACCGCGTATTCAGATTCGTCTCGTCGTTCTGAGCAACTTTCATGTACAAAGTTTTTCGATCTGAGTTACGGATTATTTAATATGATTTTCTAAAGTTTTTATTAATTTCTGGAATTTAATTAATAATTTAAATTAACATTATCCGAAACAGTAGTTGATGACGTCAGCATGACATCATGCTGACGTCAGCACAATCTGACAGGTGGGGCCCGCTGTCATTGACTATTAGCCTAATTAACAGATTAATTAGCTTAATTAGATAATTAGGTTAATTAAGCTTAATTAGTTTAATTAAACATGATTAGTTAAGTTAATTAATCCGCTAATTAACTAATTAATTATTATTATATTTTCTTTTTCTTTTTTCTTTTTTTTTTGTTTAAAACTAAAAGGGGCGTGGGGCCCCGTTGTCAGTGGCTCAGGGGGGGTCCTAGCGGGCACGGGCGCGCGGGCTAACGGGCATGGGGGGTTGCCGGGGCAGATTTGGGCGTGGCTGTGGGCGCCGGGCGCCCGCCCAGTCCAGCAGCGGCTGGGCGCGGCCCCGAGCGGCGCGACGCGTGCGGGTCGGGTGTGCGAGGCTCGTCGAGGCGGGGGCCAGAAGGGGCGCGATGGCCGAAGCGGCCAGGCGCATGGGCAGCGGAGGCGGGCCGCGGCGAGCTCAAGTGCGGGCGGCAACGAGGCAACAACGGCGGCAGCAGACAGGTAGCAGGCAGCAGCTAGCGGGAGCATCAGCAGCAGAAGCAGCCTACAGCAGCAGCGACAGCAGCGTGCGGGAAGCGGCGGCTGCGAGGAGCACGCGGACGATGCGGCCAGGGCGCGGAAGCAAGCGGTGATGACGCAAGGCGCTCGGGACGAGGGGGAAAAGGGGGAAGCGGGTCGCGAGAGCTCACCCCCGGTGCCGGGGATCGGGACGGCGAGGCCTGGGGAGGTCTGGCGAGGCGGAACGGCGGCGACGTCGACGGAGTCGAGTAGACGTCGGGCCGACGAGGAAGAGGGGACGGGGGCGCGAGGAAGGAGGTGCGAGGAGGAGGCCGGGAGGAGCGGCGCTGGGCGTCGGCTGGCGGCGGCCGTCCTCGAGCGCGGGCGCGCCGGGAGGAGGGGATCGACAGGGGCGCCCCTCCTCCTCCGTGTCTGCGTGTGCGTGTGTTGCGTGTGGCGGCGCTAGGAGCGAGAGGTTGAGGATCGGGGCAGGCTAGGGTTAAGTAGGATTAAATGGGCCTTGGGCCAACTGGCCGACTGCTGGGCTCCCTCTCTCATTCTTACTTCTCTCTTTTTTTTCTCTCTGTTCTGTTTTCTTTTAACTTTTTCTTTTATTTAACTATATCTCCTATTTAGTAAATAGTTAGGCCTCAGATTGAATTTTGTAAAACATGGCAAATGTTCCAATAAATACTAGGCATTACCTACCACTACCAAAAATTGGTTTGGAGACAATTTGAGTTCACACCATTTTTATAATAATTAAAATGCATTAATCCTTGCTGTTTTATTAATGTTAGGGCCACCTAATTATTTTATTATTTGTTGGTTTCAATTTTTAGAATAGTCTCTGATTTACTTGCTATTTAATGAACAATTTAGTTTCTATGTTGGACAACTTTTATTTTCCACTTTTATTTAAATTTGGATTTTGACTTAGGAGTTGAAATGCAATATGATGCAAATGATGATTAGGCACTGATAATCATGATGACATGGCATAATCAAAATGGGATTACTGTAGTTAACCACTGGGGGTGTTACAAATCTCCTCTACTAACAAGAATTCTCGTCCCGAGAATTAAGAAGTAGAAGGAAAAAGTTCGGGGTATTCCTTGCGAAGATGATCCTCGCGTTCCCAAGTGGCTTCATCTTCAGTATGGTTTGACCACTGCACTTTGAGGAACTTGGTAACCTTCTGACGGGTTCGACGTTCAGCTTCATCGAGGATGCGGATCGGATGTTCCTTATATGAAAGATCATCATGCAATTCGAGCATCTCGTGATCCACAGCTCGGTGCGGAGATTCCTTGAAGCATTTACGAAGTTGCGACACATGGAAGACATCGTGGATATGAGAGAATTGCGGCGGCAACTCCAATTTATATGCCACCTGACCACGCCTAGCAACAATGCGGAAAGGACCAATGTAGCGCGGAGCTAACTTGCCCTTGATTCCAAAATGGTGAGTGCCCTTCATAGGAGTGACACGAAGATAAGCTTGATCACCAGGTTGATAAGTCAAACCCCATCGTTTGCGATCATAGTTGCTCTTCTGGCGGTCCTGAGCCGCCTTGAGATTTTCACGGACGATATGGACTTGTTCTTCGGCGTGTTGAATAATATCCGGTCCAACAAGAGGTCGTTCCCCAGTTTCTGACCAATTCAGAGGGGTTCGACACTTACGTCCATAGAGAACTTCAAAGGGGGCCATTTTCAGACTAGCTTGATAGCTGTTGTTATAGGAGAACTCGGCATATGGAAGAGATTCTTCCCATTTCTTGTCAAACGATATAACACAAGCTCGCAGCATGTCTTCAAGCACTTGATTAACTCGTTCAACTTGGCCTTGGGATTGAGGATGATAAGCTGAACTCCAGGTAATATGAGTTCCCATAGCCTTTTGGAAACTTTCCCAGAAATGACCAGTGAATATGCTGCCACGGTCTGAACTGATCTCTTTCGGAATACCATGGAGTGAAACAATTCTGGAGATATATAACTCTGCTAACTGACTAGCAGTGATCGTCTCCTTGACAGGCAGAAAGTGTGCAACTTTGGAGAGTTGGTCGACGACGACAAGAATAGCATCGTGACCCTTCTGTGACCTGGGAAGTCCTGTAATGAAATCCATCTGAACCTTATCCCATTTCCATAAAGGAATAGGAAGTGGTTGCAGAATTCCAGCAGGCTTCTGATGTTCTGCTTTAACGCGTCGACACACATCACATTCAGCAACATATCGAGCAATGTCTTGCTTCATTCTAGACCACCAGTACCTTTGACGGAGATCACGATACATCTTGGTGCTACCCGGATGAATAGACAGTGGGGTATCATGTGCCTCCTTCATGACTTTGTCAGTCATAAGCTCGAAGCGAGGTACGACAATGCGGTCTCTGAAATACAAGGTTCCATCTTCAGACAGCGAGAAATCCCTGTACTTTACAAGGTGAAGGTCTTTCTTCATCAGATCAACTTCAGCATCTTTAGCTTGCGCATTCTTAACAGCTTTCTCAAGATCTGGTTCAACAACCAAGGTTTTTAGGTATCCTTGGGGAACTATCTCGAGATTTAGCTTTCGAAGCCCTTCATACAGAAGTGGTTGCTGTAGCTGAACCTCAAGTTCGCAGCAATAGGATTTGCGGCTCAACGCATCAGCCATTACATTAGCCTTGCCAGGGGTATAAGAAATACCCAAATCATAGTCCGCAATGGTCTCCATCCATCTTTGCTGACGGAGATTCAGAGATGGCTGAGTGAACAAGTACTTCAAAGTTTTATGATCCGTGTAGATCTCGCAACGATTACCGAGGAGATAATGTCGCCACAACTGCAGTGCATAGATGACAGCAGCTAGTTCTAGATCATGTACCGGATAATTCTCTTCATGCGGTCGCAACTGACGAGAGCCATAGGCAATCACTTTACGCTCTTGCATTAGGATACAGCCTAATCCTTCACGGGATGCGTCACAATAGATCACAAAGTCTTTGCGAGAATCTGGAGGAGCAAGTACTGGGGCGGACGTTAGCTTGTCTTTGAGTCTTTGAAAACTTTCCTGACATTTTTCTGTCCATTCAAACTTAACGCCCTTGTGAAGCAGATCAGTCAAAGGCTTAGCAATCTTAGAAAAATTCTCGACAAAACGACGGCAATAACTTGCAAGACCGAGAAAACTTCTCACTTGCTTGACGTTCTTCGGAGGAGTCCAGTCAAGTATAGCCTGAACTCGTTCTGGGTTAACGGCAATGCCATCTTTCGAAATCACATGGCCGAGATATGTCACTTCAGACAACCAGAATTCACATTTAGAATATTTGGCATACAGTTGGTGTTCTCGGAGCCTTTCCAGTACAAGACGGAGGTGTTCAGCATGTTCTTCCTTATTCTTTGAATAAACCAGAATATCATCTAGATATACCACGACGAACTTGTCGAGGTAATCCATGAAGATGTAATTCATCAGACGGGAAAATGTGGCTGGAGCATTGGTTAAGCCAAATGACATGACAGTGTACTCATAAGAGCCATAGCGAGTAACAAAAGCAGTCTTCGGAATATCCTCTTCACAAACACGGATCTGATGATAACCCAATCTCAAATCAAGCTTAGAGAATACTGAGGAACCAACAAGTTGATCATACAAATCATTGATCCGAGGAAGCGGATACTTGTTCTGAATTGTTGCTTGGTTGATTGGTCGATAATCCTGAACCAATCGGTTAGTTCCATCCTTCTTCTTAACGAAGAGTGAAGGTGCTCCCCAAGCAGAGGAACTGGGGCGGATGAAACCTTTCTTAAGTGACGTGTCGATTTCTTCCTTAAGTTCCAAAAGGTGATGCGGAGGCATCTTATAAGGGCGCTTCGCAATAGGAGTTGTGCCAGGCTTCAAGTCGATGACAAACTCGACAGCTCTAGCAGGGGGTATTCCTGGAAGTTCTTCTGGAAATACATCTTGAAAATCACGAACAACTGGAACGTTCTCGATGCCTTCAAGAGGTGAAGCATTCAATGCATTCAGAAGATAAATCTGAGCTTCGGCGTCCTGAACTGTTCGAGCCGAGTATCTGAGTGTCTGTCCGGAAGGATGAGTGAGCTGGACTGTCTTAGCAGCGCAATCAATCAAAGCATTATGGGCTGTCAACCAGTCCATACCGAGAATGATGTCTATGTCGGAAGGTCCAAGAGCAATAAGGGAAGCAGAGAATTTCAACCCTTCAATCTCGATTTGATTGTTGTGACTTACCATCTTGGTTTGCCACCTGGAACGGGGAGTGATAATCTCTAATGGTGTGGGCAATAACTCTAGAGGTAGCTCATGCCGCTGAGCAAATTGTTGAGACACAAAGGAATGTGATGCCCCGGAATCAAAGAGAACAGAAGCTGCAACTGAATTAACTGACAGAGTTCCCATCAC
Organism: Thinopyrum elongatum; assembly: GCA_011799875.1. Taxonomy (NCBI): domain Eukaryota; kingdom Viridiplantae; phylum Streptophyta; class Magnoliopsida; order Poales; family Poaceae; genus Thinopyrum; species Thinopyrum elongatum. Next base: position 2,531 of record JAAAXO010000251.1, on the reverse strand, counting down.
GATTTTTGTAGACTCACGAGCTTCTCCCATTTTGACGTGGGTGACCTGGCCTCGGTCCATAGCAGACATCCTGGCCTTACGATTCCTACAACGATGGGTTCGATGGCCCTTCGTACGACCATCAGGAGGACATGGGGCATCCTGAGGAGAAGCCGTAACATTAGGCGGTCCATCATGAACCGATAGCTGTCTCGGCGGTGAAGGCAGACGAGGTGCAACATATGACGGCCTTGGTGTTGGAGCAGGTCGGTGATGAACATTGTGTGGGATCCAAACTCGACGTTTCTGATCAGGCTGACCCGAGGGTGAGCCTGCTTCACGAGTGCGTTTGAGCGACTCCTGGCATTCAGTCAGAGCTGTTTCAATTCGGAAAGATTTGCTGACAAGCGTTGCGAAGTCTGTGCAATCAAGGACTGCAAGTGCGAGTTTTATGTCAGTACGGAGTCCTTCACGGAATTTGTCCTGCTTGCGGGCGTCAGTGTCAACGTCATCCTCAGCATAGCGGGATAACTCGAGAAATTTCCTCTGATATTCATCCACAGTCATTTTGTCCTGTGAGAGTTTGCGGAACTCCTGCTTCTTCTGGTCTATCAGACCTTGAGGAATATAACGTGCACGAAAAGCTGACTGAAATTCCTGCCAAGTGGTTACAGTCTCTGCAGGCAACATAGCCTTGTGGCTTTCCCACCATTGAGCAGCTGGGCCCTTCAGGTGGAATGTCGCAAAGGTGACGTAACTGTCAGGGGCAACATTAGCTGATTCCATCTCAAACAGGATGTCACGAAGCCAATCATCAGCATCCATAGGATTGGTGGAGTTGCGGAAAACGGACGGATTGAGGCGCACAAATTCTGCCAGAGTTATTGGAACATTCTGTTGCTGAGCATTTTGATTTGGGAACTGAGCCAATAGTCCGGTCATAAACTGCTGCATCATTGCGGCCATATAGGGTGGAGGTGGTGGATCGTCAGCCATCCTGCCAAATCAACAGGGGCAGTTTAGCAAGAAAGACTGCATGTGTAAGGAGTTATTCAGGACGTAACATGAGAGATGAACGGGAAAGGCATTAGATGTAAAATAGTAGTCGTTGAAAGACATACCAATCCATGCACATAGTCGGGTACATGCGGACAGCACGACGACGCAAATTTAGAAGCTAGACATTCTAGGCGGCGCGCAGGCACGCGGTAGGGAAGTACACAACGAGACATAGCAAAGGCTACATCAACGTCGGAGAAAACTATTGGAGCGAGGAATCTGCACGTGACAACACAGGGTGCCCTCGATAAGAGGATCCTGTAAGCAGAACCTGGCCCAAAATCTTGAAGCAAGGGGGATATTTTCAGAACTTCGGGTGGACGTGAGCACGAGAGCCTAATGTTGGAGTTAGTAAAAGTTTAACCCGAATAGACGAGATATCAGAGTCCTAGAGTAAAGGTCGAGGAGTAAAAGATCCTAATACCACCCAATTGGCGACGTGGGCCCGTAAGCCACACAGCCAAGTTAGTAAAACAGTTTTCGGTTTCTAGACTCAACTTCGGCCAAGGAGTTGAAAAGGGGGTTCCTACAGTCAGTCTGCTCTGATACCAACTTGTGACGCCCCCGGCCCGATCGTGCACTAATAATCATACACGCAAATGCACACGATCAAGCCTAAGGACTCACGGGAAGATATCACAACACAACTCTAAAACATAAATAAAGTCATACAAGCTTTATATTACAAGCCAGGGCCTCGAGGGCTCGAATACACAAGCTTGCGAACAAGCGTCAGCGGAAGCATCAGATATCTGAGTACAGATATAAAAGAAAGTACAGAAAGGCCTTTAGAAAGGCGGGGCAAAATAAAACACTATGATCGAAAGGCGAAGGCCTCCTGCCTGGGACCCTCCGATCCTACTCCTGGTCGTCAGTCAACTCGTAGTAGTATCCATCCTCTGGGTAGTAGTAGTAACGATCGTCGGGGCATCTGTCTCAGGGGGCTCCGTCCTCTGGTCACGTCAAACTGATATGGGGAGAAAAAGGAAAACAAAGCAACCGTGAGTACTCTGAAGTACTCAGCAAGCAAGGATCTACACTACATATGCAACATTTTAAAGGGGAGGCTGTATATGTGGACTGGACTGCAGAAATGCCAGAATAGAGAGAAGGCCTAGTTCTATCGAAGACTAGCATCTTCAGCGGTCTTGCAGCAGTAGAAGAGAGTAGAACAATACCATATAATGTAGCAGTAATAATATCAACCTCACCCAGAGATCCTTTCTCGACTCCCTGCGAGAAAGCAATCCCAGAGCCATATATACAGGTCTCATCACAGGTATCCAGTTCTAAATTGTATCAATCAGGATACAACTCCGAGTGTCCTTTACCGTAGGACCGGCTATCGATAGAAGTGTTCTTCCCTGCAGGGGTGCACCAACTTACCCAACACGCTCGATTAACTTCGGCCGGACACACTTTCCTGGGTCATGCCCAGCCTCGGCCAAACGACACATCGCAACCCTACCTACAGCTCAGCAGAGAGGTCCCCG